>JAVFBX010224890.1:0-11148 GCA_034783855.1 Mopalia kennerleyi | reverse complement strand
AGTCACCCCCCCCCCCCCCCCCCCCCCCCTCCTCTTTCCACCCACCCCCTTTCCACCCCCACATCTGTAGCAATCGTGTATCCCTTTATCACGATGAACTGGGTTTCTTAACCGAAAACAGTGACATCGTCAAAATATAATCTTCGATGTAAGACACAAGGGAAAATAAATGTCAGTTAGTTTTTTCTTCTAAGTTTTTTTAAGCTATCTTGGGCTTACTCTGCCGCCTGAAACAACACCCTAACACACATTCTGGTTCTTGTCCATATCAATCTACATGTGTGATGTATATCTGCATGTATTTGTATTTTTGATAAAAACATGATATGAAATTTAAAAAGTTCCTGTCTGACTGTGTGCTTTCTTGTTATCACGTAGGCGTGAGAAGAAAGTCACTAATATAGTCTGCTTCCAGAAAACCACATTCAGTATTAATTCACAGCACCCATAAAATTAAATTGTGTTTTATGCAGATAAAACCCGGTTTGAATACCAAACTGCGCAGGTATTCGAGACAAATCGGCGGATATATCAATGTTAAAAAACAGAAGAGTATAAATTCTTGTCCGATGTTTTATCGTTTGTGGTAGAATATGGCGAATACGAAATTCTCATGGGATGACCACAAATACAAAGTGGTTCTACGTCAGTAAATAATTACTCGCGAACCGAGTGCTTTGCCAGATGAGACTACCCACGTTTAGAAATAACGCGTGCGAAAAAATATCGCGGTTGCGGTTATTATAGATGGTGAATGGCGATGATGCTTGAACGGAGGGAGTCACATCAAGTACTTTATCGATCACCGAGGACATTTCTCTAGACCCAAAGCAATGAGAGATCGCATAGAATCACACTCAGGTCATAATTCCAACAGCCCAATATGAATAAAGCGATCAGCGAACTATAAGATCAGTATCTCCTTGGGAAGATCTGAGCCCTCAATGTTTCGAGGCTAGCCATGCGAGAATATCTATGGAACCCCAGATGGCCATTAAGTCAGACTGGACGAAAAGAGAAAGTAATATCAGTCCTTCTCAAGGGACTAAGTTATTTAGCTTGATACGGAAAGTGAGCTTTGTCAGTGTAGAATTATTCAATTTTGAATTCTTTTTTTTATTAATGTACAGAAAGAAAAAATTGCATCCCTCCAAAGCGGATCGAACGTGGTCCTCTAGTTTACCGTACATCAAAAGTCAAACATATACAATTAGAGCATTAACATGTGATCATCTGTAAATTTATATTTCCCATTTTTATCAAGCTCTTTAGTTTAACGTTTGATGCTTACCCTGAAATCGGGTTGTTAGTCTATCTACTAAAAAGACAAAGCACAAAGCATTAGAACTATGTTTTAATGCATGTAGAATAGCCTAAGTCTTTTTCTCCAAGAGTTATTTTTGTTATTATATATATTTTATCCTGACTTTTCGTGGTCCTGAAGAATTATTAAACCATTCGATGAAAAAACGGATACAAATAATTCTTATAAATAGGATTGCCTATATGTGCTCATCTTAATATGAGTCTCAAAAGGAACTCATTGGAATTGAGCCTACGCCTATTTGGGATTTTGGTATTATGTCCTGTGAATGTTTTTTTTATTATTGCCAGTGGTTTCGAGGGTCATGGGTAATAATCCACTCATAGGGCTGGCACGCCATCACATGAGTGAAATAACATTAAGTTCGAACAAAACCCGAATCAAACAAACAAACAAACTGTATGTTTAATTCAAAGTGTCCTAAATCAGTGATGTGTTATTAACCATGCGATGCTGACACAAGACACAGTCTCGAACTTTTTTCAACGACCCCCTATAACCTCAACTTAATGTGAAAGTACTAGTATCAACGGATTTTGTTAGAATAAATACCTGCATAACATTTTACGAAGACGTTTTCAGTTGATGTATATAATTGTCAAGAATTGATATATTGGCCTACACTATTTTGTGTATTGATTTCTGAGCTTTCAGCAAAATCGACTACAGAGTGATGCTAAAGAGTCAACCGATTCGCAGATTTTGCGTATCGTGAAAACTGTCCTGCGGGTTGACTAAATGTGAACGCAACCAGCTGCGGAACTTAGCAACAAAATAGATGCAGAGTTCTGTATCTCTAATAGGTCTATCATACAATGTAGTCTTATTTCGAGATACAGCGTAAGAGTGCACATAACTGTGTAATTTTAATTTTTTTTTTAATTTCCGGCTATTATGAGTTTAATAAGCTCTGTCCAATAATATTTGATATGCTGATCTTCCTGACACATTTGATATGCTAAACGAGACCTGAAATAGCCCATTAGCCTTGTTAAAATACAAAAATAAATTTGAGGAATCTGTAACCCGCCATTTTTCTGTCTTCCATCCGTACTGTAGACTTGAAGTTTTAGTCTAGTGTTTACATAGTAAAAGGATACAGAATTATTCGATTGGGATATTAAACCTGTAATAGGTCGGTAAGTCTGCTAAATTCGCGATTTAGCCCTACTTCAAAATCCGCTGAAGAGCAATTACACGAATAAAAGCGCTCAAACTCAGTAGTTACCATTAGTATTTAAGCTATATCGCCTTTCAGTCCATTGAAAGAAAATGGCTTTTCAAAGTTAAGAAAAACACTTCGGAAAAACTATTTATAATGCATGATAATACCGCCGTCTGGAACAGTTAATTTTTTATTTTAATTTTATTTTTTAGCTTAACTTCTCTCTTTAGTTCGACTTTTACACGGAATGCTAACGTAAATCAATAGAAGTAATGTATTAATGTCGTGATGAGGTGATAACAAGGGGACATCACTCCTGTGCAGGGCGTTAACTATTGATTCGTTATTGAGCCGTGGCGAGAAATACAAGACCTGTCAAGTTACGCTTCCTGTATACATCTTCTGACAGCATGGGAAAACGCGGAGCAAGAGAGGCACAGTATGCGCACACTACATAATAATCTTATGGATTTGCCGTTATAGAAACCTCTTCTAGCATTAAGCCATTCATGACAATTGTGATGGTAAAATTTAAACGCCTTTCATTGATTAAACTCCAATGGAATTTAACATCAACATGGGGCCTACGTTTCAATCTGCTACTTTTTTTTACGTACGTCTATTTTTTTTTCTGGTGTGTTTAATACAGTGGCAAATAAAAGGTTTATGATAGTTTCACTCAGTACAGAATAGTGAGATTAGGCTTTAATGACGTAATTACATGTTGAGAGTGTAAATAATATATATGAACATACGAATACAATGTACTGATTCAGAGTAACATGAATTGACACCGGAAGCTGCTTGTAATCGATTAATATAGTTGTAATGGGGTTTCTTCTCTCGTAACCCTTTCTCTTCACACCTGCCACCCTCGAGGTTGATGAGCACGTCTGTCTAGTCTCATGTGACCTTCCTTCATTACCGAGCCAGACAACATTTTCATTTGAAAATCATATAGTTTGCTGCCACTGGGGAAGTGATAAGGTTTGAAATATGCTGGAGAAGAGCTGGTAGGAGTTATATAGAGTGAGTCTAAAAGGTAACTAAGTTGACGCGTTGTAACTCAACAGAAAGAAATAGACCAATAATATTGTCCACAAGAGAAATAGTAGAACAGTATAAACGTGTTCTGGTCAAACATAGGTCCGGACGAAAATATAGCAAATTTTCAATTATAGAAGAATTTCATAAAAATATAGAAAACCAGTGCATGTGAAGGTTTGTTCAAAACATAGGTTCCTTCTTAATGTATGAGTGATTGACTGAACGTCCTGCTCAAACAAACGACTGGGTGTAACTGTTTAACGTATGTGATGGCAGTGTTCCTTTAAATGATTAATAGCACCATACATGTAAACGCTCTGGTAGGAATTTATTGCAGCAAAACTATTATTACTCTATATGCAGAGTTAATGGTTATTTGGCAACCCAAGAGGGCCAAGACCCTCTATAAACTTACCTGTTGTGTCAGACAGACGTACTGATTTTGCTTTCGACTAGACTCTTCAATTTGTAATTTAGTTGTCTAAGTTATGGTGCATTGACTATGTCAATGGGATTGTTTCTATATGTCAAACTGTATTGTGGATAAAGCATTGATTGTTCTGTACAATAGTTATCCCGTCCAGATAAAGCCGGCAGTAAATCGTCTCTCTGTGTGACCACCCAGGTATTATGTCTGGTCACGCGCTTTATCACACAGAACGTGGTCCCGCGAGACCTAACAGCATCCCTCGTTATGACAACATAGAGGTATAAAATGCCGGTAGTTGAGTTGTACTTTTTTCTGATCACATTAACTGATGAGATACTAGCGTAATATCTGAAGGCAGTTTGTGACTCGGCACGACTGGATGTCCCGCGGGGCATCTACTGATGAGCGAAGCGAGCCCCATTCTCAAACAATGCCTCAGAAATTTATTTCCAACAGATAAAACCGACTTTAAGCACGCACAAAACACAAAACATGTTGCGTAACTCTGGGAAAGTGAAATAATGTATTTGATATGTTTTTCCCTGATTTCATGATTTCTTAAATATTTGCAAAACTTGTTAATATTGAATCAGAAAATACCTTATATTGCAGACGTACACAAATACCAATATACTACTACTTGCTAAATTCTTTCAGTCCGCAAATACCATTAGTGTAATTATTATATCCCAAGTCACAATATTTCACAGGACTTGTAGTTCTCTGGCTACTTTCAACCAAGCTTGTTCTGTTCTCTTCAAGGCACTGGTTCCAAGACCGTATGGTATCTGACCTCTCCGCCGAATTATATCCGAAACCCTCAGACAACTGATAAGGGCATCAGGTCATGTACGAAATCAATACAATCACTGTGAAATAATTTCAGGCAGCTTCTTATAATGTATGAAGACTAAATGAATGCAAAAAACTAGAAATGTTTATTATTTGGAAGACATTTTGAACTGTGATTCAGAAATGTGCCATGGTACATCTCATCATCTGTATGAAGACTAGATGAAGGCAAAAAAACTAGAAATGTTTATTATTTGGTAGACATTTTGAGCTGTGATTCAGATATGTGGTAGGCCTCATCATCTGTATGAAGAGTAGATGAAGGTAAAAAACTAGAAATGTTTATTATTTGGTAGACATTTTGAGCTGTGTTTCAGAAATGTGGTACACCTCATCACTTGCAAAAAAGCTTGAAACAATTTGTTAGCCAAAGATCCCCTTCGGATTATAGCCAGTTCAAGTAAGTTACAACTCATATCCACTATAGCTGAACGTTAAATGTCATTTTGAAAAAAACAAAACCACATAAATTCGTACCTCTGCATCATCCGAACACATGGTATCTCTTCATAAAGACTCCTATAGACCATGCGACATAACGCTGCTTATTTGTACTCTGACCCAGCCTGCTATGCTGGATTTCTTTGGGCAGCATACACCCATATCGTAAGAACCCAAGCCTATCAGTTACGCTCTATCCCACAACATCTAAAGAACCTACTGGTTGAGAAGAAACTTCCCTCCTTATCAGAGAGGTTGTGAAACGCATTCGCTTTAGGACATTGGTAATAATTTCTATTTTTTGTAAACTTCAGCTTGCTAGTTTGAATATTCTCAACCCATACCGAATATATTGTTTTCTTCATATTTACGACATACTTTTTACACCATGGTATATGGTCATTATCTTCTTTCGAGAAGTTTGTATGTTACCGATATACAGTAAGCGCTTGCCCGTATCACTGACTGGCTAACTCTGATTAAGTGTCTTTGTTCTCTCTGTTCTCGAGTGTCACCGTCTCGATGGCAAGGTTGGCGAAGAGCCAATATCTCTAACTTTGACCACTATGCGGTGATTCATTATTTGATTGGGTTACGAGTGGTCAGAGAGTTTTCGGCGTGAGTCCATCTTACTGGTGCAGTCATATAAAATCATCCCTTCATAACCCATCTACTCTTATCGCTGGTATACTATTAAGCTGATATTTCAAAGGTGTAGTTTGCGAAAGAGATTCGCGGTCTGGCGCCCGGATTTTCTCCTATCAGCAAAACGTCCAATTTACAATCATATACATCTTAAACATGTCAAGCTATTTTGGAAATATTGAATCCACCACCTGCTGCACCATATCGGTACTGAAGTTCATTCAATCCAACCCGTTTATTAAACTTACACAATTTATGGCAATCTCGCTCAGGCCTGTCCTTCTCTTCAGCTTGTAGAAATGTAATATAGTGACCTATTTATATATATAGTAATCCTTTTCAAGTTGTCTTAATTAAAACCAATATTTCAAGTGAAATTGCATTTGTAGAGTATATTGGTGTAGATATTCTTCCATATCAACTGGTGTTTTATCATATTATTGGGGGAACTTTCGTAATGCTAATATTTAAAAAAATACTAAGTGAAAATATTTATACATTGAATTCAAGATTCGGCTTCATTTCTTGACTGTGTTGCAATAGCTCCAAAAAGCTTACTGCACTTTAGAAATATATATAAAGTTGGGCCTGTAACCCATATGTCTCTGGTTCGAATCTATATGTATTCAATATATCAAATATAATAAATGCTTAAAATGCATATACATATTTTTGTTACGAATTTACTGAAATTTTTGATGTCGCCATTATCATTTTGAGAGCCTTCTGATATTTGGCTTTGGATACCTTGAAGTTTTCCAATTAACTATTAAATCATTGGAATGCTATTTCAATTCTATTGGAAAGGGGAAAAAAGAACTGCTTTTTCTACATAATGTTTTCTCATTGCTAACGGTGTTTGGACGCATATTACACACTGTCTCACAGTACATTTGTAAGACAATAGATAATAAGACGAGTTGAACTCAAACTCATTTACCTGCATCCAAAAATGAATTAAAACGAACTACTTAGATCGAAATAAAACTCACCTGTCTGGATTTCCGGACTCAGATTTCTTTCATTCTTATAGCCAACTTAGTTTTAACGTTTCTTAATTTTAGGTAAAAGTGTTACAGACCAATGCTGGTAACACAACTAATGTTGTTTTCGTTTTTTCGACAGCGGCTGTGGTTTAGTATTTAACGTGTGGGGTTACTAATCCTACTTTGATGTACAGCGCCCACAGGCTCCAGTCCGCCAGGTTGAGTGAGTCACACGTTGGGACTCCGGCAATCGCGGAGGTGGTTTTTACGTGATTTCATCCCGGTTTTCCTCCGTATTTAAGCAAGGAACAGTGTGAAGTGGACACTCCGCGTAATATAAGTGAAATACCCTTGTGTGCTACGTTTAACCCCAATCAAACAAACAAACAAATCGATGTATAGCACACGGGTTCGGGTTTGTTTGATGCCTTCAAGTATATAGGTGAGTTAAGTAATGTGGCTCCGGCAGTCGTGGTTGTGGTTTTTACGGGATTTTCTTTTGGATTTCCATCGCATTTAAGGTAAATAAAATGTAACATGGACAGTCCGTGGTCATATAAGTGAAATACTGTCGGTACGGCGTTAAACACCGACTTTAACAAACAAGCTTTGGTTTTTATTAAATAAGAACATATATGTCGGATTTCTAATTTAGTTTTGAAGGATCAGTGTATTTAGTGTTGTCAAACATATACTTGTACATAATGGAAGCTCTTTAGGACATAAATTGATATTTAAATTTCAGCCCGTGGGCAGAGGTCTCCTACAACAGCATTTCCAGTGTGTTAACCCAATTAGGCAGTAACAAATTGATAAAAAAGTAGTGCAGAAATATTCAAATGTTACTTGTGTTTTTTTAAGCTCCAACTACTATTTTTGTTTCGCAATAAATGAAAGGAAGGGCATTTCAAAACATAAGAAAAAACCCCTAGGTAAGCGGTCTATAAATAATGCATGTTAACACCACTGTGTAGTACAGCTAAAGGCTTTTATGTAACAAAAACATCTCTCTTTAGTTCGACTTCCACACTAGATGTTAGCGTAAATCTATAGAAATAATGTATTAATGTTGTGATAAAGTGGCAACAAGGGGACATCACTGACCCACCAGGCGTTAACTATTGATACGTTATTGAACCGTAGAGAGAACAACAGGACCTGTCAAGTTACGCTTCGGTCGCATTTCCTGACAGCCTAGAAGAACACGGACCCCACGCAGCCAAAGTATGCAAGCAGTAGAACCCAAACCACGGGTCTTTCCAGAATAGACCATGGCCTCCCATCGTGTGAACAACATTAGGGCGACAGGTATTCTAACATTTACACGTCATCATGCAAATAATTTGCATGCATGGTCACAAGAGATTAAAGAGAAAGACAACTGTTGTTCGACCGTAACATATTATTTTCATTGCATATTTTCAAAGACAAACATCTGTAGTGCAGGTGAATTCGAATTAGCATAGCCGGTAATTGGTTAATTCCCAAAGCGGAACTGATGTCATTGTGGCTGGATCCTACTGCCTGCATTGGTGAATGCATTTAACGCCGATAGTGAGGGTTCCGTCCCCAAGCGAAACAACAACAACAACCAAATGCTTGTACATATCAACCTTGTACTAAAAACCAGCCGAAAGCATGCTAATCGTATGTGTTACTAAAAGAGCTATTTTGATATGTAAAACAGATTAACATTGCGCTTGGACAACCAAGCTTGTGTGTACGCCGTGTTGTTACAGATGCCTTCGACAGCATCCATAAACAAAGGACACACCGATCACCAACCGTGTTTTCGAACAATGACGTCAGTCCCGCTTGTTAAATTAACTAATTATGCTTACTCGAATTCAAGTACAATACAGATGTTTGTCTGTGAAAATATGCAATAAAATTAATAAGTTTAGGTCGAAAAATAGTTGTCTTTACATTTAAGTGTTTCAAGGTGTTCCATACATTTTTCTTGTGTATTTTCTCGGTAGTTGACATCGTTATTGAAATCGGTTTTCGTAAAATCCCTCCTCCATGAAGTTGTCTTTTATGACGTCATCGCATGTTGCAACGAATATATTTAACAACAGAGGGTTGGTTTATTGCGTTATAAACTAAAACCGACGGCAGGTTGAAATGTATCAATATAGTTGTAACTGTCTTGTAACTACGTTTAACATTTTGACGTCTGTCATTTATTACTGCGCCAGACAACCACCACAGCACCTCCAGGTAAAGATTATATGTGATCTGCTGTTATTGCGGTGAAGCTCAGGTGTTTAATATGAAAGAGAGTTTAAGTCTCACCGGTAAGCAATTTGATGGTTTACGTTGCCAGAAACCGATAGAACTCAGTTTTCATGCACGAGCACGGCGATTATGATTACACTAACAAGTTTACTGTTCAACACAACCCAGGAATACAATCTAACACAGTTTTTATATATTATAATTTCATAAAAGAAATAGGTCCGTGGCTTAGGGGTTAGTGTGTCAGCTTAATTGTCCATAATCATACTTGGATGTGCTGTTCACGGGTTTGAGTCCGCCACTCGACCAAATGGTATATGAGCTAGTCACACAATAGGGCTCCGGATATCGCGGGGGGTGGTTTTTACGAGATTTCCCTTCGGGTTTCCACCGTTCCACCTATTTAAACTAGGGATAGTTTTAAGTGGACAATCCGTCGCCATATAAGTGAAATACCCTTGTTTGACTTTAAGACTCCAACCAAACAAAGATGAGCGAAAAGCATCCAAGTGTCAACACAGTGTGTCCTGTTTGGAACCATACTTAAAGGCGAGGGGCGGGGTTGGGGGGGGGGGGCATATAACAGGTGAGTGCCATAAGTACATTTAGATATGTTTGACAATTTCTTACAAGTTGCCAGGTGGAAAAAAATGCCACATATTACAACACATGTCGTGACATTTTCATTAGGGCATCCAATTTTAACCAAACTTCTCCTCTGCGAGGAGGTGAGAATGTAGATGACAGTAAACATTCCCACCCCGTAGAGAGGTTTGGTAAAATGAAAGTGTTAAGACATGTGTTGTAATTGTTTTTCCAGGTGGCAGCTGAACAAATTTAACGTGGGTGAAATTTTCAAATATAATCTAAATTTGTTTGTCACTCATTTATTGTATTACCTTTCTCCCCTTTAATGTCCTTGGGGTTTTAAGGGCAAACGACTTTCTGCAAAGAATATAAATCCAAATTATGAACTGTTAATCGATTTAAACTATTGTATTTGGTAACTCAACAAGCTCTGTTATACCAGACATATGTGTTTTGCTCTCGATTGTTCTTCATTTCGTTGTCTACGTCATGGAAAATGTTTAAAATTTGTTTACAATCCTGGTGCATTGACTATGTCAATGAGATTGTTTCTATATGTCAAACTGTATTGTGGATAAAGCATTGATTGTTCTGTACAATAGTTATCTTGTCCAGATAAAGCCGGTAGTAAATCGTCTCTCTGTGTGACCACCCGGGTATTATGTCTGATCACGCGCTTTATCACAGAGAACGTGGTCCCACGAGATCTAACAGCATCCATCGTTATGACAACATAGAGGTATAAAATGTCGGTAGTTGAGTTGTACTTTTTTTACTTTTTTCTGACCACATTAACTGATGAGATACTAGCGTAATATCTAAAGGCAGTTTGTGACTCGGCACGACTGGATGTCCCGCGGGGCATCTACTGAAGAGCGGAACGCGTCCCAGTTTCAACGATTGCTTCTAACACTTATTACAAACGGACAACACAGACTTAAAGCACGCAGAGAGATGACTTATACGAAAATTGTTACGCAACTTTGGGAAGGTGAAATTATCGCTTTTATTCTGCGTAATATTACAAGTTTTCATCACTTGACAAAACATGTTGTGATAGCGTAGTTGTGTAGTTGGTTGTATTGTATACCAAATGAGTAAAAGCCCTCTGATTTGATTAGCATCGACCGTAAAACCATGAAACTCCAAACAGGTTTCCTGTGTTACTGTCTGAATATGTCAGCCTTATTTGGTAATGTATGTGGGTAATTTCCATGTAGGGTTATTGTGCTCTTTCAGATTTTACCAACCTGTTTCGGGGTCGTGGCGTAGTGGTTAGCGACCGCGCTTTCTATCGCCTACTTCGATTTACCGTTCACGGGATCGAGTCCATCTGTCGACCCTCAGGTATATGAATGAGTCACAAGATGTGGCTCCGGCAATCGCGGGGGTGGTTTTTACGAGGTTTCCTCCCGGTTTTCCACCATACTAG
>JAVFBX010224879.1:0-11148 GCA_034783855.1 Mopalia kennerleyi | reverse complement strand
AACATTGAAAGCAGTCCCTTTTCAGACCGTACGTATATGAACCATCTGATACGGATAAATATACGATGCCTCTGTATTTGTGTGGCGAGACTCATAGGTATGTGGTAAATCATTTTATATTATGGTTGTATAGACCTATATTGTAATACGAATTCCCATATTATCCTATTAACTGTATATTTCATTTTTCATATTTGTTGTATAAACCTATCGAAAGTTTATTTCTAATTTATACATTTAAGTGCATCAATAAAGCCTCAGTGTTTATAAGTTTGGATGGTGTGAATCATTTTATTAAATAGATCATGTATACACAGTGTCGATCTAATCGACAGTGTGCCGCTGCACATACGAGAATGTTTAACGCGAGACGGACATCAAAGGGTGCTATATTGGAGACTAGATATCAAGAGCCAATTAAGTTGCGTTTTATAGCGCTTGTTTGGTTTGCATTTTGTTTACCTCGTATCTAAGGCCGAGGTCAGGGGTTATCATGTCGCGGGAAATGTGGAGTGGCTGTCATCAAATCAGCATTGGTATGAAGGTTTTGCCTCGAAACAGCCGATATAGGCCTATGGTTGGATATAGGCTACAGGCGCTCGACAGCGGCGTTTTTCACAAGCCGGCTATATACATTATGCATCAATCAGCGGGTAAATGAAGGTGTGTATAAATAAAAACCTGTTGTATGTCATGAGCGTAACGTAAATCGAGCTGTAAAAACATGACAGTTTACCGTACAATGTAAGATACAACCGTCATTAACCCAAATTACAAACTCGTGATTGTTCGGCCGCCAGTAGATTCTTTTTCTTTAATTTAATATTAAAAACACATGTTGCATGTGCCTTCAGTGACTTACCATTTAAGTAAACGGGAAAGATTGTGTTACAGGCTCCAAGTGGCGGCTCTGTGGTGGGCATGTCAGCAGCGACAAGGTTTGTTTCGAATTTGTACCATCCTTCTGGTAATGTGATGTCACAGAATCGAGTGACTGTTTGGGCTGGGTCATACAGATTGGCTGAAGACCTCAGGTCCGCATCACGAACTGCATAAGTATCACAGGGATCTGAAATACATACATTGAATCTATATAGTGAGTTTATTATGAACATTTATAAGATAAGTCTAACACAAAATAAACAGAATGCATTCCTGGAAAGTCACTAAACAGATTTTTATCACTATGAAATCTATAGATTTAACAGATCGTGAATAAAATCCAATAATTAATTGAAGCCTCTAATTCCCTGATCTGCCATTTAGGTGGTCATGGCGTAACTTAAGCAGAACGAATATACGGAGGACAATAAATGAAAATTTATATAAACGCATTAAACAAATAATGTTCTGGGGCTTTAGGCCATTACAGTTTGCGGACTGGTTTCTGTTTAGCTGAATTTTCCAAATATTCTATGCAACTCTACCCCTGGATGAAGCAATGTTCTCTATCAGAACAAGCGGCTGACAATTGAGATTACTTCCGATGATATTATTTCAACCAACCGTCAAAAACATCGCAGGCCAATATAACATTGCGAGTTAATATATTCCTAATATAATTATATAGCCTGGAACAAAAACAAGCTGATAATAGTGATACATTTAAATGGGGTATACATTGAATTATATATTGTTAGTAGCTTATATCCAACGAATTTACCATGATACCAAGCAGTGCACGAATGATAACCATGTTTTGTAAAGAACATCTATGAGAAAAGTATATTTTTGTTCTGCCTGAACACTTCTGGCCACGTCGCTACTCCAAGCTAACCAGAGCACTAGACGGCCCTTCTCGTGAAGGTCTATATGCGCGCCATAATAGTGTAATGGAAGTAATTTGGCAAAGGTTGGGGCCAGATTTTGGAAGGCTCATAGCAACCATCTGACTACTTACGAGTGACATCTAACGGAATAAATCTGGTATAAAATAAACTGGTCGTATATAGAACAGGAGCACACAAAGCTTGTACTGTTTGTTTTCTCCAACATATCATCTACAGATTTGCAGCTTGGAATCGGTTGACAGTTTTATATCTTGTGAATCATTTGGGGCAATACAGAACTACACCAGTATGCGCACATGTCCGACCATAGGCCGCAGAAACCCAGTTAAGGTAAAAAGAAAGAACGCTGCACAGCTCAGAAGGAAGAGTCAGTGGTATTGTTCCACAACCTTTAGGTCTTAATCATTACTGATCGCCATAGCAATTAAGATAAACTAAGGCCATAAGAGCTATTATAATCGGGCCCATGAATCCAAAGATTTCCTAAAATGGTCGAGATGTCTGTCTTTTCAACTGCAATAGTTGGTATTATATAGTTACTTTTCCCACGTAGTGGTAAAAAAACATTGTCCAAAGAAAACCGGACTTCCTGCTCTTTTCATTTGTGGCTTGAGTATAGAACAACATGTGCAAGTCATATATTTGTTGTGTTTAAAGAACAAATCTGTGTCTTCATACGTCGTTCTTTTCTCTCTTTGCTTTACTCCTGCCATGGTGTGCTTAAAGACGCAGATCATTGAATATCGGTGCAACAAATAGATAAGTAGAATAGAAAAAAGTAAATTACATCTATGATTATGCTAGGGGCACAAATGAAGCTAACATCAAACACAACATTGAAATGGATTAAGTTGTAAACGGTGTCATTTAAAAAAAGGTCTAACAAAATGTCCAACTTTGGTAAAGATTTGTGGAAATTATAACACTTAGAATCACTTCAGTAACATACATGTGCAGAAGTAAAACAAATTACACGCAAAAGAACAAACAGGATAGAGTACACTGATAGTGATAGTATAGCTAATAAAGAAAGTGATGAAGGTATATGTTATGTTGACTCCATAGACAATAATAATGAAGAAAGAGACAGGATAGTGATCATTTCATTAAAACGATATATACTCCAATCTAAAATAGACACAGGAGCACGAGCCAACGTGCTTCCTGAGAGAGAGTTTAATAAACTCAAACAGCTTTAAACCCTGTGAAGGAGACAATTGCACCGTAATCTGGTGATAACACACAAGTAATAGGATCAATACCTGTCCTAAGTAAATATAGGGACTAGACATAACAGCTGAAATGTATAATAGAACAACTAGAACACGTCAATTAACTGACGAAGAACAGGTAGATAAGTCTAAGCAAGTACTAGAAAATACAAAGGTAGTTGACGGCTGGGGTTTCTAGATCTACTGTTATTCGTTCTCCACGTAAATAACCGGTTTTATTGCAACCAAAGCTAAAAACATAGCTGAAAAGAATGCAAAATATGAATATGATAACAAAGTTAACGAGCCTGCTAACTGTGTGAATTCCATGGTAATGGTCATAAACCCGGCCCATTCTTTGCGAAACTGTATAGATTCAAAAGACTTGAATAAGACAATAAAGAGGTGGCATTTCCAATTACAAACAGACGAAGACCAAACCTCCCCGATTAGGAGCATCAAAATAATCTACTCTACTTGACGCTATTTTGGGGTTTTGGGTCCTAGATGAACCTTGTTCCTTGTTGACTACATGTAATGCTCTAATGGGAGATACAAATGTGCTTTCTGAACATGGTATTAAACGAGAGGCAATTAGAAAATGCCTTGTCAAGAACATTAAAAGGGGGTACGTAGATTGCTGGGCATGGTGACATTTTTGTCAACATTTGTATACCGAATATGTCCAAAGAGAGGGAATCCCTTAGGGAATTATTACAAGAAAAAGTAGAAAACCGCTGGACAGAAACACACCAAAAAAAATTTGAACTTCTGTTCAAGCTGTCTGCTTACTTTGACTCAAACAAAGAAATTACACAGACAGCTAAAGCCTTCCAGTCAGGTTAAGGTGCAGCTGTAAATCCAGAATAGTTAACCTGTGACATACTCCTCTAAAAAGCGCTAATTTCGCCAGAGAATTATGGGCAGATGGAAAGGAGTTACTGGCTATGTCAGTTGGGTACGCCAGATTCCATCAATATGTGAATGTCTATGCCATTCAAGCAAAACCTAACCATAAGCCTCATGACGCTATATTCAAACAGCCTCTCAACAAAGTCACAGAAAGAATCCAGCATCTACTTCTGATTGTTAAAAAATACTCCCTTCGTGTCTCCTATAAGAAAGGAAGCGACTCGAGTTTAAACGATACCCTGTCTAGTGCTTGCATGCTTGACAAAACCAATTGTATCTCACCAGGAAGGTAATCGTGTAATGTATAATTATTCTGACACATCTCTCAATCTCCATAGAGAAACTTGACAACATTCGAACTGTCGTAAACGTTGACAGTGAAATGTGCAGTCTTAAAACTGTATTCATGTCTGGATGGCCAGATGTGTACAAAGTGAACTTCCAAATGAGTTACAGCCGTATTATAATTTTCGTGACGAAATTTCTGTCCTTGAAGGACTAAAATTCATGATGGACAACTAGAGATAGAAAATTGTAATGGCTGCAGGACTTCAAAAATAAGAGATATGGTTTCTAAAGGTTATGTGTGTTTAAATTATCTGACAACTCAACCGATCGAGTCAGCCTATGATAGATTATAGTGAATGGTGTTCCTAAAATACCTTGACAAAAAGTGGCAACAGACTCGTTTCATTTCGAACAGAAATACTATTTTTTAGTTATGGACTACTATTCTGACTACCCTGAAGTAGTATATCTCAGTGACACAACGCCACTAAAAACAAATGCTCTGCATGGTATTCGGGATGAAGTCATTTCAGATAACAGTCCAAAGTACGCAAGCAAAGAATTTGCTGACTTTGCCAAATCTTGGCAAAATACCAAGACACAAGTGGACTAGCACAGAGGACAAAGTGTTAAGCAAATCACGAAAAAGTCAAGTGACCTTCATCTCGGTCTTTTCACTTATCGCAATTCACCACTTGTCTGTGGCAAGTCGCCTGCACGATTGTTTATGAGTAAACGTCTAAATACCAGATTACCTGTGTGTACTAAACTATTAGTACCAAACACAAAATATGTATACCAGAAGCTGGCTAACAAAAACAGAAAGAGAAAACGTACAAAGACTGCCATTCTCGAAGAGCATCTACTTTAAGTATTGGTCATTCAGTGTGTATTCGTGGTAATAAGGATTGGTGAACTCGTGGAGTTATTTTGAAATCCATTAATATTCCTAGTGTAAGGCTACATTGTATAACATGAGCATGATAATACATTGAAGACAAATCGCAAACCTTTACTCCGGACTACATAGACACCTCCAATTGTGACTTCAGAACTTCGAAACGAAACAGATAATGTCTCTAGTGCATTTAGTACTAACTTAAAGGCTAATGATAACATTTAAAGAGATTCTAATAAAGTACCAAGGACTGTTGACAGTAAGTTTTTCAAATCAGTAAACTGTCATCCAAATCACAATCCACTGACAAGGTCACCAGTTAAAATGGCATTTACGTGTTGTTTAAGAGATACTTAATAATAAACAATGACAAGTTGTTTGTTAAAAAAGTGACATTTATGGAGATTTCATTATCGTAAAAAAGAGGAGATGTCATGAGAAGGCCTATAAGTATAGAGTGTTAAATGTAATTAGGTTGTAAGAGTTACCTCCCTTTTTTCTGCTGTATAATGGACTGATACTCATTGCAACGTGGTTTCATTTTAACAAAATGGTACAGTGTAATCTTTACCTCTAAAATAAGAGTTACTAAAGAACACCACAGACGGTAACGAAAGTGGCCTTATAGCTATAAGAAAGCCGAACGAGTACATGGAGGTGACGCTAACGGCAGCAGCCTTATTGCACCCTGGAAATCAGACGAGTAGACGGCGGTGTTACCCGAGAGGTTCATCACGTCACTTCCTTAAACGTGATGGCGTGGGTTTATCCCAAAGTTGCTCTCGACATTGAAAAGTTACATGGTACCGGTACCTGGTGGTTACAACATGCAAACAGATATGACCCATGGAATAGGGCAGTTATTACAAAATCGTGCTGAAAACTAAGATCTCTCTTATCTGACTAGATGCGAATACATATCTCGTTGAATTGTATCTGTGTATATACAGTCAAGAGAGGTAAGACGTTGTGGTGTACGAAAACTTTAGGAATAAAGCCTGCCTCTGAATCACCAATACTAGTATTATTGATTCCATGCGGCCTTTAACTTCGCTTTAAATGAGTCTGGGCTCTTCTTTAAATATTCACCGTCAGTACACAAAACATGCATTCCCGTTGTCGGCAAGCATTCCATTTGGATTTACAGACAAACTGCCACAATCGCCTGCTTTGGGGACTACGTGGCAAACTTTGGCAATCAGACAGGTCCCTACAAATCTCAAAGGGGACAAATTTTAAATCGATCAAGGCGAGGGCGTTCTGCTGAGAAATGTTTAATTTTAATATGAATTTGGACGTCGGGTGGTTGTTTGTGAATCGATCTAAGTATTCAAGGAAGAACACGTGATGGTTTAAATCAAGGTTAGGCCATACCGTTTTTATATATTGGAAGATTAATTTGAGAAATCAAAAGGTTATGAAGACACAAAGAGCGTAGCATTGTGCCGATACAAAAGGTTAGGAAGACACAAAGAGCGTAGCATTGTGCCGATGCAAAAGTTGTAACAAGCTCACAAATTTTAGTCATTTAGTATTGGACTTGAACATTTTAAAGACGGGTTGTTATTTATATTAAAACGTTGTTTCTTTTTCTTTTCTTTTTTCTTTTGCAAACTTGGTGTTTGCATATATTGTGTTAACTATTTTAAGTGCTAACTGTTATTTATTTTATCAGGGTGTTGGAATAGGTTAACTAAACTCTTTCGATGCTAGATGGAATTTATTTTGCAGGGTATAGTGGAACACTGATGTTCTAACATTTTTAAATATATTTTGTATATTTTAATAGGTGTTTGCGACACCCTCTGTGTGCCGTGTTAATCGGGAGTTTGCAACACTCTCAATCATCTAACGGTCTGAATGGAACTCTTTTAAAACTAGTTGTTTATGAACTTTTTATAGAGTTTTGCAGCCTATTCGAGTCTTTTAACAATTTATAATGTTGGATTCATTTACAGCGGGCAGTTAATAATTGTATCGATATAACTGGTATTTTGACTGAAGCTTTGGTAATTTATTGTTTTTGCATGTACAAAAAACTTTACTTACCTGCATTGGACAATGTAGCGGCTATAGCGAGCAGAAAAAATATATTACAAAGATACATCTTTGCTGTGTCGTTTTGGCTTTTGCCTCGTGATACATACCCTTATATCATACTGGTACACAATGTAAAAATTAGGCTTTTATTGTAATGTATATTAGTCTTAACAATTTACACTAAAAAGTCTTTATAGCGGTTTGGGTTTATTGAAGGTCCTATTGTTGAGTAAATTAAACCGGAGCTTCATGTAAGGTCCATATAGGTCATGTCAGGTCAATACACTACGATATCCATCAGAATTCACAGGGAATCACCCCCACCCCCCTCCACGCCTCCCCCTAAACAATAAATATGTACCTATTGAGTCTACCTACACGTTTTGATTGGTCCATTCCGTCTCTGGACATTTCACGCTTCAGCAGGTTCTTGTGTGGAGCGGCAATAAATGCTTTGTACATATCTCTAACCTTGGTTTTTATTGTTGTTTAAATTTCTGAAACAGATAAAGGTATATTTATGGATACTTCAGGAAATGTGAGGGGACTCTTCGCTAGGCGATCAGTCTATTCGTTTTCAAGAATGCGAATGTGTCCCGGAACCCATTCAAGTGCCACTTTAACACCTCCAAATAGGCTATAGTAAATAAAATGTCATATATGATTGGAGAAAGTCTAGGCCAATAAAAAATGTCGTAAAGCTTTCAAGGAACTAAGATAAGTAGAAAAAATTAAACACATTAGGCAACAGCAGTTCAACCAGTATCTGGACACATAAATGCATCGGTGTGGATTTGCGTATTAGTTTCCCAATTTGTAGACATGTGGCCCAGAGAACAAAGGTTTATGAAATTAGGATTGTCAGATTTTTTCATTTTTAACTCAAGCTCAGTAGAAAAGAACGGTGAATGCAAAATTACACAGCGAAACACGCCTTTAAATACAGATCATGGGCACAGATTATATGGTAGGACAATTTAAAAAATTGTCATATAAATCAGTACATTGAATATGAACAGAGTGAGGTAATACAGGACAATAACGACCATTCTACTAATAAGCAGCATATAAAGGCTAGTTATGTAATATCTATTGTTCGACATGACACGTGAGCTCACATATTTGCATGTGAATCAGAATCAGGTTTGAGACCAGCACAATCATGTTACAATATATTGTCAAGGTATTCAACAAAAGCCAATGTTTTAATAGACACTAATACATACTATAGCAGGAATGATACAGTATGTTCTCATATCCAATGCCAACTATTAGTCTTATATATTGAACAAATAATGCCGTTGATGATATCATATTGCTAACGCCTGGTTTTTATCTTTGTGTATATAAAATAATTCATTGATATGTAGTTTGATGTCCTTTTCTGTCCAGTTTAGAACAGTATAATTTATTTGCTGTGGGGAATCTCCGGTGGCTAAGCAATGTTGATGAACTGCAGAAAAATTATAGTTTTAATGTGTTATATCATGTTCACATAAACATATCAATACATTGTATACAATGAAACGTTTTATTTCAAAATGTTATTGCATATTTATTTCTGAATATAATTTCTTAAATTTGTGTATTTCATAAACATTTCACGGCTTGAAGATAATAAAGTAATCTTAACCATATAATTCACCGACTGGATCGATATTCAATAAACTTCATCTTCTTTTAGAATTAATAAACAGTTTTCACATAAGCATATTTACCAGACTCGTATGATCTATTCACAGCCAACCAATCAAAATATATAACCCAGTGGAATTTCTTTTGTGGATTCTTATCGGTAAATATCTGCACCAAGATGTTCATATATGTTAACAGTGCTTGACAATTTTTCCGGATATTAATAAAAGTTTTACGTAAAAAGGGTTGTCTATATATTCAATTGAGTTACACATATGTACATGTATTAATTGGTGTTTTATTCATTGTTTGTAGTAATATGGTTTGATAAATATAATTGATAATCTTATAAATGAGCTCAACTAATCTACTTTGTTTAAGCCCTTTCAGCAAATGTAAATTGTACAAGATGATGAAACTCATATTTGCTGCCAAGGATCTAGATACAACATTACTTACATTTACAATTGGTCTCAGCTTATTAACCGAATTCTTTATAACAACTTATGTAACCAGCATTACAGTATTGACTGAGATGGACACCTGTCACTTTCAATCTGTGTATTGTAAAGCATCATGCTAATCTTTATTCTTTATTCTATTTGACCTTACTTTGTTTTTTGTGTAATTACTCCTGATAATGATTTTATCAATAACCCGAAAGGTTGTGTCAACCATGAATTAAGCTTTTAAAAATACAGTAGCTTGGTTATGAACGTTTAATAAACCGATCTTCAAATGACCTAGATTTCCCCCACAATGGCACGCAAAACATTCCGGGAAGATACCCACACCAACCCATGACAACCCTAGGGTCAACCCTCCTTTATTAATCATGTAAATTTACTCAAACTTTTGTTAAATGATTCCACTAGCTACAGAGAACTGTAACTCTTTTTAAACAATTTTTCATTGAAACATTACTTGGAACTTGTCAGGTTTTATTAAACATGACGTGCTGCATAAATTCACTCCATTTAAATTCACTGTCATTAATTGGACGGTTTAAGTCAATTAGATTCACACAGTAGTTCATTTCCCATGTTAATAATTGTATACGTATTTTTGAATTTTACATAGCATGGTTAGGAAATACCCCCCTTACCCCCTAGTAATGTTATTGATTATAACAATAGAACAATACTGGTCTATTGAGATTAAAGGGCAAACATGACCTCCCACTGATCAGTGAAACCTTTCGTGTTGACAATTTTGTACAGTTCTTTATATTTTAATGGAAGGAAAAACACCTGTCTGTTAGCTCACTACACGACATAAGAGTATTGTTACCTTGATGTTTTCAATAAACACAACTAGGCAGGCAAAATGCCCCACCCCCTTAAATTCACCCTCTAGTATAATGATATGATTTGATTGCAAAAAAGCCTATCGGCTCATGAGCATACATGACAAATTTATATATAACATTGCAGACAGGTGGTTGTGGTGAGAAACTAGAAACAATAATTTAGTTCCTCGTGTAGTGTTAACGCCTTCATAATGAACAGTGAGGTATTGCGTAATAAGAAAACATTATCAGCGATCAATAACGAGTACAATTGTGCAGTGTTAGGGAGTTTCCAGTAATAAGGCGGCAGTAGCCGTTTACGATAAGTGTCATAAAGTGGACAAACTAGCATAAAGTGAAACTCGTCTTCTAAAAGGTCGCATGATGTGCACTTTCAATTAATGCCTTCAGTTTTTGGTCTACTCCAGCGTCCAACTTTAATTTGCAGCCTGTGAGAAAATGTTCTCAATTTTGCCATAGATATTTGAAGCTTTTGTATGGTTACATGTTGTAAGTACGGCTGTAACTTAAAGGTGGCAATGTTCACATACATACGAGCTTTTGGTGATTCAGTTTACCTAGCATGCCAGCTTTGCACAAAGTTATCAGTTAATCTTTGTTTGATCAGCGATAAAAACACAGTACTATTTCCAACACCCTGAAAGAACCAGGCATAAGCTAACCCTCGTGTTTCTAACAGTGATCTCAAAAGTGTAACACAATTTTGTTTGCAGATACTTGGTATCTTCTGTGTGGATTATCTTAAGCCAGAATTTGACAATAATATACAATCTTTTTGTTGCCATGGATATTCTACCGGTTTCACCATACACGAGGTCATTTTGTGTACATTGTCGGATGCCTAGAACACTTGTACATGTACCTTTTCGATACAGTTTTATGACAAAGCCCCATATTTCGGCGCCGTAGTTCAGAATTGTCAAATTTGTCAAATAGGTCTAAACAATGTTTTGGGTGGATGTAGTTAAATTTAAACATATATTTCTTCACAGTATTTTCGTTATTTTGGGATAACACTTTCTTAGTTTGAACAGATTCTAGTTCAGAAAATTTTGCAGGTTGAGA
>JAVFBX010224868.1:0-11148 GCA_034783855.1 Mopalia kennerleyi | reverse complement strand
TACGCATGTTAAGTTTCTATATTTCGGTTTATTAAACCATCATCAGGAATGAAGAGACAGTCAAGTAAATGTTATATTTACAACGTGGGAAAATTCCTATGCTATCTTTTGAAACCTTTAGGTGACAATGAATTTCGACTATAGGATTCTTATGACGCAGCCAGCAGAATCAATGACATACCACCAGAACTTTTCCAAGAAGGTTATCGATTTGTGTCATTTGATGTCGAGTCCCTCTTTACTAACATTCCTCTACGTAAAACAGTGAATATTATCCTTGACAGAATATACAAAGACAATGTGATACCATGCACCATTAAGAAGCGCACACTGAAAAAAACTGATTCTCGATGCATGTACGAAAACCCCATTCTACGGATTAGACCAACTATATCAACAACTAGACGGAGTATCAATGGGAGCTCCCTTGGCACCAACCTTAGCTGGTTGTCATGACAGAAATGGAAAACATTATTATAAAACCCCTTATAGACTCTGATTTGATAACATTTTATGTTAGATTCGTTGATGACACCCTTGTGCTAGCGAAACCCTCGGACTTTGAAATAATTGAAATTACACTCAACTCGTTTCATGAACAGCTACGTTTTACGCACAATGACTTTTCAAACTCAACAGATGTCCACTTTCCAGACCTCAGAATTAGTGATGACGGAACAAATATTTACAGAAAAGACAGTCATTCTGGACAATTTACTAACTATTCTAGCTTTCAACCGTGGCATCATAAAACTGCATGGATTGAGCCTATGGTGAATAGAGCCAAGAAACTGTGTTCTAATTTAAATATATTGATAATGAACTTTATCAAATTCGTAAGTTTGCCTCCTGGAATGGATTCCCTTCCTATGTTAATAATAAGATCATCAACAAATGTTTAATCTCTCAAAATTCTGTGCAAAGTAAGGACAGTGACACCCCCAAAATCTATGTAAATTTGCCATATATAGGGAAAAGAGGGAAGATATAGTCAATTTGACCATTCAGAAACTTAGAAAACAGATTAAACAACCTATTGAATTTAAAATCCTCTACTCTACCACCAAATCACAATGCTTCATAAGTGAGAAAACAAGAACCCCTACTGAAAACAAAAGTAACATTGTATATAAATTTGTATGCCCATGATGTCAATCAAACTATGTTGGAAAAACAGAGAGATGTTTAGCTAATAGGGTTAAAGAACATAGTACTAATATCAATAGTGAGATATTTCATCATACACAAAACTGTGAGTCCCTCAATTATATGTGTAATCTATTAAATCTACCCTCAGCATTGTACGATATAGGTGATTCCCCAAACCTACAAAGTTTAATCCTTGAAAACACTATTGTTAGTATTGACAAATCTAGAAACTGGTCAGAACTCCTGCCGAGAGAACCCTAGCAATAAAAAAGATCAATTTCCAGCTCAACTATGGATTAAAAGCCAGCAAAGACCTATCTTTGTTTTAAGTTTCTTTTATAACAATACGTTCTCTAAATACACTGCTAGTAATCATATTGTTTTGTTTTACATGTACTATATATATAACATTTACTTGACTGTCTCTTCATTCCTGATGATGGTTTAATAAACCGAAATATAGAAACTTAACATGCGTATTTTGTCGTTTCTCGGAGTTGTGACTTTGGTCATCCGTTTATGATCATGAACTTAGTATTAGCTAAATCGATGGATAATTTGTTGCAAGAAAACCAATAGCTATTTTATCTAATTATTCTGACCTAGTCTTTACTATAACAGTTGAATCCGTGTTAGATCACGTTACAGATGTGTCATCCGCGAAAAGTAGTCTATCAAGGAGGTAACTTACTGCTGTGATATCATTTATGTATATTAAGAAAAGGATTGGTCCCAAGATAGAGCCCTGTGGTACTCCACAGGATAACGACAGAAAGGAAGAGTTACTTTGCTATATTGATTGTGTCATTCTGGTTGTTAATTAAAAATGAAAAATAGTAGTCTGCCAATTCACTTCACGCTTGGCGAAAATCGGTCAGGTACCCAAAAATGGAAGAATTCCGTAACATATTGTTGATCACATGAAGAGACTTACAGGGCCTATTCTCATTAGAAACAGAACTCTGTATCTCTGATAGGCTAGCATACAATATAGCCTTATTCTAAGACACTGAGTTTGAGAGCCTTTAACTGTGTAATTTCAAGTATTAGTATTTACCACTAATTATGGGTTCAATTAGTACTGTCCTGTACTATTTGATAAACTGACTTATGTCAAATTAGACCATAAGTCGCACAGTAGCTTCGTGAAAAATGCGGAAATACGGTTCAAATGTTTGTTGCAAACCTGCTTTTTGCGTCTGTTTTGTCGTAAATGTAGACTTGAAATTTTGACAGAAGCCAGGAGGGCCGTTTTCCATTTTTAAACACAATAGTCCAGTTTAGCTTATAGAGGATGCAGAATGTATTTGATGGGGATGACAAATGTTTACACAGCTGATAAGTTTACTAATTGCAAGGTTTGTCTTCCATCTGTACTGACTGAAACAGCTTTAACCTAAAGTCATGTGAGAAATACCTGGAACTATCCTAACCTGTGCTCACCATGACCAATAAATAAGACAATTTACCTCAAAATGTATAAACAAAAACCTGCAGAAATTGAGGCGTATAAAAATAAAAAAATTGTACCGCTTGGAAGTAAGTCCAATTTAAGACCTTCATTCACCTGATGGAATTCTTATCAACGCAATAAGTTAATTACCATCATTGTTTCTAATGCTAAGGAATGATCTGAAAGACATAGCATTTCTGTCAGTTTCTACTTATGTTTATTTTTCCATATCGAGATCTGGTGCCTAAATAGTTAATGTCGTTGAAAATGATGCATTTCTCTTATTTTGTGATTGAATAAAAGTCACCACACCATAAATTTCTCTATATTGTTTGTTACTTGGTTGGATATCGACAATTAGGTCTTCCTTTTTGTCGACTATCATAGATTTTTTATTTCTGTGTCAGAAATATTAAAGTCGACGGCTGTCAAATCGTCGGCCATTTTATGTTTTAACCCTGCTTGTTTTCAAGCACAAAGTAGTCCGTCAAATGTGTTAATTCAGAAAGAGAGGGTACTATGTCATTCGTACAGGAAAACATAGTACATGTTTTTAAATTGCCTTTATTATTAAGCCACAGTTATCCTGTAAAGTGCTTAATGTTAGGAAGCCTAATTGAACACTTGAACCTGGGCACACTGTTAATACCCGTGCGGGCACAGATTGTACGCTATAGTGTCTGCGATATTACCATCACCTATGTGAGGGAATATTTATTAATTACGAATTACGAAAATAATTCTTCATCTCGAAAAGACATGTCACTTTTTGTTCTTGATAGAGTAATTAATAGATCCCGGAGTCCCTGAGTTTGAGTCCATTTTATCTGGAGATTCCACTTCTATATCAAGGTCTAGGCGTTTATAATTGTCCCGGAATAGTAACAGTAGCGGAATACAAGCAACAAGAGTTCCTAGAACAGTCCAATTTGTCCAGCTAACACCTTAGAACAGAAAACAAAGTACATTTGAGAGAAAGAAAAAACAAAATTCTACAAAACCAAGTAATAAATGATTCAATAGGATATAAGTCAATGTAGATGTCATACTATAGGTGAACTATAAATGCCCACGACTTTATTGATATGCTTACTCTTGGGACCAGTTTCGTATAGAAAGTCTATAAAATTGTACACAACTTTTACGCTAAATGGTATATACAAAATAAATCTAAAATCACATTTGGTAGGAAAAAGTCTCCTGTGACCAATGCTCGGGGCGAATTCGTTGGAATAAACGAATTCTACGTAAAATCTTAAAATCTTATAACCTTACGCATATTCGATGACGGGAATCATACGCTAAACCCTTTTGCTTCTTGATGAATCAAACGTTTTCTTAGAACGTTTTGTATACACTATTTATGACAGTTTGATACAAAATTAACAGGTCTGTACAACAATTTATGCTTCTATATTAGTTCGCTGTACATTTGGTTACTTTGAGTGGCATTGCTGCCCTCTACATACCTATATTTGGTATCATCATAACAAGGAGGAACACTAGACCACCCACGTTGTTATACAGGGCCAGTAAACTGGTGGAGATAGCCTCTGATATAGGGAACGTAACTTCACAAGACAACTCGTATAGAATAGGAACACTAGTCGTCGCCATGGCATTACCACTGACAACCGTTATCCACACAAACACTGAAACAAATAAAACCTCAAAATCATCTTGTCAATGCCTCGATGCCTGTGGCGGCTTAGATTAAGAATCCGTGGGGGAGTTCCGTTTGAAACAACATTTACCGGCAACTATGTTTTAAACCCTAAACTCCGGTCCTTGTGGTTGGCCATAGACATTAAGTACGTGTTCCCATTTATATCGGAATCTAATTTAAACTTAAAAAGGATCATAATTCGAGAGAATGTTGGAAGAGTTTTATATACCTGGGTTTATTGGTATAATTCTAGCTGAGACTAGAGCCAGCCACAGAAACAATCCACCAGCTAGTATGTATAAAATCACTAATATCATCTTCATGTGTTTGGCGAATAAATCGGCACCCCTAAAATACAATAGTACATAATATTAATGATATTATTACAAACTATCTTCATAAAGGATGTTTAACAGGGCACGGCAGTCGCCCCGAGACCTCCATCCTAATCTCAACCATACCCCCTTGTATAATTAAGTGGTAGAATATTAACTATACTCCCAAAATACAAACGGTATGTTTGTAAAAATCAGCCTTATTGTGAAACATATAATTTAGTTCTATGCACCTGCGGCTTCAGGTGATAGAATCAAGCCGCTTAAATTTTTTTAATGCGTCATGCGGATAAACAAAATGGAAAAATTATATCAAAATAATTAAAATTGTTAGTAACTTTAAAATTGCATTGGTATTTATCTGTATGATATCGTTGGATAGTGTATTGTATAGTGATAGTGTATTGACAACTGTAAATTGTCGGACGACTGCCGCAAAATATACGGAAAATTACCAAATATTAGTCCTACAACACGGTCTATACGCCATGTCATAAAGGTTAGTCCTACAACACGATCTATACGCCATGTCATAAAGATTAGTCCTACAACACGGTCTATACGCCTTGTCATAAAGGTTAGTCCTACAACACGTTCTATACGCCTTGTCATAAAGGTTAGTCCTACAACACGATCTATACGCCATGTCATAAAGGTAAGTTCTACAACACCGTCTTTACGCCATGTCATAAAGGTTAGTCCAACAACACCGTCTTTACGCCTTGTCATAAAGGTTAGTCCTACAACACCGTCTATACGCCATATCATGAAGGTAAGTTCTACAACACCGTCTTTACGCCATGTCATAAAGGTCAGTCCTACAACACGGTCTTTACGCCATGTCATAAAGGTCAGTCCTACACACGGTCTATACGCCATGGCATAAAGGTTAGTCCTACAACACGGTCTATACGTCAAGTCATAAAGTTCAATCCTATAACACGGTCTTTACGTCATGACATAAAAATCAGTCCTACAACACAGTCTATACACCATGTCATAAAGCTTAGTCCTACAACACGGTCTATACACTATGTCATAAAAGTTAGTCCTATAGGGTAGAAAACAACGCATCTCACAGTGTCACAACGATCCTGTAGCGTTAACCACAAACTAAACGTTCATTGAAGCTGCTGTGTTTACATAGTGAATCTATGAAGGTCGCGAGCCAGCATAGTTCTCTGTATACATACAAACTGTAACATGTGTGGGAAGTTAGCCTATATGTAATAGATTGGCTATTCCATTTTACCAGGCAACTGGGGCTCTTTAGATATATTATACTGGAAACTATACTTCTGGCTTTGTTCTCAATCATTGCATAACATGACTTGACATCCGGCTCGGTTATTTCGCTGTCCATACACCCATCACGGTCCTGCGCCACAGCAAGATCAGCAAGAATAAGAAGGACTCCGTGTGGAACATCAACATAAATGTGCCCGCCCGCAGCATGAATGGGTCCTTTTGCTCTTCGAGGAGCCAGGCTCTGCTTTCAAGAGGGATACTGAGGCCTTCTACAACCCCGAAATCCGGAAGATCGAGGTCACCATCGAAGGCGTCCCCAATCAGTTATATTCTCTGGCCACGACGTACGCCCTGTCGGCTCGACCTTCGAACGTCGGATGATGACCAGCTTCGCGGTAGCGGAAGACGAGTTAATGCCAGCGTCTACTCACTAAGGCGGTGCAAAGGGAATTTATACATCTACATCATCATGGACGGCCAGCTCAACATCTCCGATGGCCGATGCAAAGAAGCGTTGTACTAGATCCCAGCTTAAAAAACTTCCTTCCCCAGAAGCCCCATTCGGCAATGATCTGCGGACAGACTGACTGAGGAAAAACCGTGTTTGCTCTCGATTTGCTTGAAGGGGCGTAACGTGGGTTTTTTCCAGCATATCGTCATACTATGCTCCACTGCACGACACAACGAGACCTACAAGCAGCGCCCATGGATCCGGACGAACCCTGAGGTGTACGTTATAAACCCTGGCGAGCGCCTCCACGATTGGCTGCGGCTCTTTTCGAGCTGCTCCAGGGCGTCAACGTTATATCTCATCGACGACTGCTCGAATAGGAAAGCGCTGAAACAAAAGCAAGACATGTTGTCCCAGCTGGCCTTCTCTGGTCGCCACACCAAGCAGAGCGTCTGGGTAATCAGACAGAAATACAACTCCATACTCAAGGATCGTCTTGAGCAGACGCGCTTGGTCGCGTTGTTCCACTGCAAGGACCGCCACTCGTTCGAAGATTGCCTCGTAGAAAACGACGTCATCCCTACGCCGTCAGAGCGACGGAGGGTGCGCCAGCAGCTAGCCGATAACAGGCCCTCCAAGCTCCTGTTGTAGACCGACCCGCCGGCTGCTTATATGGTCTGCGCTTGAGCTTTTGGTTTAGCACATTTTCCGGTGCACCATGTCTTCCAAAAAATATTCGAAGTGGGTTTCGAGAAGCCTCACTACTAAGGCGATACCTGCCATACGGCTCGGAGCAGCGTCTACTGTCCAGTAGTCCATTATTTCGGATACTCAGCTTCCAGAAGCCCACCACGGATTTTGTTTCTTTTCTTTTTTTTTCGAAGACATGGTGCTTATTCGGAATCGAAGACGGCATCTACTCCGACGCGGTGGGTGGCGGGCGGTTCCACAACCACAACCTCCATTTCCGAGGGGATGGAGAGGCCCATGTTCGAGGCGCAGACGAGGTTCATGTTCACGATGCCGTGGAAGACCGAGTGCGAGCTGAGCATGTGGATGTTGTGGGCCATCACAGGGTGTCCGTCGAAGGTCAGTGGCTCAAAGGTACGCTTGCCAGTCTTAGCGTCGCGGTGGCTCTTCGTGTAGTCGTAGAACGTCACCTTCTTTGGCATGCCCGTGTCCTTGTCGAACTTCACGTTTGTGCGACAGATCGGGTTCGCCAGCTCAGCGCCGGAGTTCGCCTTGGCCTCCCTTGACACGTGGGTGTGGATGACCGGGACGACCCTTGTGCTGGGTACGACGATCGCGCCGGCGGGGGACTCTATATGGTGGGCGTCGTCCCGGTGGATGATGCTGCCGTTGGTGAAGCGTTCCTGCACCGTTTCGTGGAAGAACTCGTTGACGAACTGAAACACACGGAAGTATTCGGACTTCTCATCGTCGATGAGTAGATCGTCAATCTCGAGATGCACCTTGTACTGCTGCACGTTGAGGGTGGGGTGGCGGTCGCGCTTCTCCACGCCTCCATACTTGCTACCTTGCTTCGCGTTGATACGAGCGACTTCACCGTCGTCGAGGGGAGGTATCTGGCTGAAATGTTTTTCATTGCACACGCACACCATCAGCCCTCATTTCTTGCCGGGGACGAAGGCGTGGAGCCACATATACTTGGTACCGTTGGGGCCCGGGCGATCGGAGGTCCCTATCGAGAAGACCGTCGAGAGCGGCTTGCATGCAGCAATGAACTCGAAACAATTGAAGACGAAGTTGCGTGCCATAGTTCTGGTTCTGGTAGTTATTTCTGTTGTCTGTTGCGGCGAGTGATACACTAAGGGCGCCCGTGTCTAACAGGATGCATATTCTCAATAAAAATACATACGCCATATTAGAGTCCGGGTCCAGGATATGACTGAAACATGTGTGACTACGACGACATCGATAAGTTGCTTGATGGGATGGGTATTCCAGGCGGCGAGCACAAGCAACCTGGCATGCCGGGGATCGGCACTCAGTCTGTGCATGACATGCCGGAGTCATAAGACAAACAGGAGCATGCCGCAATGCGCCGCGAGAGGCTCGCCACACTAGCCGCGGAAAGTCAGGCTGGAAAGTATCTCGGATGCACCCTGACAGCAGACAAAGTCGACACGCTCACAGACGGAGAAGTCGCCAAGCCGTATTCTCGCTACGAAGCGCGGTTGTGCGCGACTATGACGAAGAGTCTTGGGCAGGCAGCTCTGCAGCTGTATACAGACGTGGTCAGCAAGCTTTTCCCCATCCCCGTTGAAGCCCATCCAAAGCTCGTCGCAGAACTGGAGACTGATCCGTTCGTTGAGCACGCGGTAAGCACTGCTATGCGATGGGTGCATCACTGGTTTGGCATGTACTTAGCCCCTGTCAATTTAAAGAACCCTCCCCGAATGACATAAGCTATTCAACCGATGAGAATAATGGAGAAAAAATCGGATCTAGAGAAGACATCGGATCCAGAGAAGACAACGGTTCCGGAGTATACAGCGGATCCAGAGATACGGACAGTGTCAGTGACGAAGGAGGAGGATCCAAAAAGGGTCGCCGCTGGGGTAGCTGGAGCCGCCGCCAGGCAGGCGAAGCAGAACAAAACAAAGGCAGACCTTCAAGAAGCCAAGCATAAGCTGTTAAGACCGAGTGATTCGCAGATAGATCCTCCAAAATCAGAGCTGCCAGAACAGCGGACAGACCCCCCACGAGTACGGTATACCACCGACGGGGCACCTAGGATTATAGGAGGGGTGGGTTTAGCCGTGGCTGTGCTGCTCTATGTCAAGCCCTGAAGGTCTCGAGGGAAGAAATCGCCGCCTGGCAAAAAAGTTAACACAAAAGAGGAACCAAAGCCATCATCCCCTCAGTTGAACAGTCCGCACTACAAGGCATAACGAAGTGCTCTGCAGATAAAAATGTATTCCGATGGAAAGATGCTCGTCAACACGCTGTACCATGGTGCAGTTGTTACCCTGTTCGTCGTAAACTACGCCCGCTTAGGTAAAATGGCGTTTGGAGCCGTCTACCCCAAGTTCGATTTCTCCCCTCGAGACGTGGGTATGGCCGTTGCTGACATCTCCTTGGCTTTGGCGTCTAAAGATGCCCTTATTAAACAGGGGATCATACCTGCTGATATTATGAAGTAACACGAAGGATGGTCTCTATCGCAATGCTTATGGGAGGTGCCCTTGCAAACACTCTGGCTTTCTCGGGGTCTAACTTTCTCTTCTCATCGTTGCAAAGCTCGGGCGTTGAGGAGGAGCGACGCCGCCATGACAAAGCCGTAGAGCAGGTCCAATCGGCGCAGGCAAAATGGGGCCGAAAACGGACAGAGCGCCTTGACTGGATCAACGATGAGCTCCGCCGCCAAGGCCATGCTCTGTGGACTTTCCGGGATGTCGATGCCGCAATCCGTGAGTATGCACAAGTCTTTCCTCATAAACTCGCTTCTCTAGCACCAGAACCACAGCTTTCCGACTTCTACATACCGTCTCTTGACCAGAAAGACCGTGAGATTGATTTTGTCTCAATAGCCATGGCTGCGACTGGGCTTGTTGGCTATAAACTGGCGTAATCCCGGAATGATCTAGTGTTGGCCTTTTTAGAGGTTTGCCACTATTTTGCATACACCAGCTTTCGGTGATGTATAGCCAACAGTATTGCGTATCTTGCATACATCGACGTTCGATGGATAGCCAGCAATCTTGCGAATCTGGCGATGAAATACTTCCTTGGGAGTATATGGTGGCATCGGTGCCGGATTTACGAGCCTACAAAGCCGTTGTCGTGACGATGTTTGAAGATGGATGGGTGAATTCAGGACGTTTACTCGTGTTGAAATAATTCACGGACGACGTGTGTGATCAAGCTCAAGACCCTGACGCCATACGCCACTACTACGAAAACACCATATTACCAATGATTGGTGGTTTGTATCGAAACAGTATATGGCGAAATTTATCACAGCTAGGGGTGCTGGTGTGTCTGTCGAATATTATTTGATGTATCCCGTCGCACCTCTGCACATAAATCAGCAGTTGGCCTCCGAATCCCCTCGCTGCGACCATTACACTATTTTTTGTTACCCGCCGAATCACGTTGGAAGCTGACACGCCTTCTTAAATATATGGCAACCCTCGATGGACAGCAAGCAAGCAGCGAAGGTGTCGAAGATATACTACAGCCCAAAGGGCTACTGGAAGTGGATCGCGGCTATAAAAAAACCTAGCCGCCGCTGCAGATTTCCCCGAGGCGGCTGCGAGAACCTGGCTCAAGAAGCAGGCCATCTGACAGATCTACTTGCCTGCACTGCACCGAATCCCAAGGCCGAATTTCGATGTGACTGCGCCTTACGAGGTCGACAAGGCTGACCTGCTATTTCTTCCCCATGATACGGTCAGAAAACGCACCTACAAATATGCTCTTACCGTCGTCGACGTGGCTTCGCGCTATAAAGAGACTGAACCATTGGTCGCAAAAGAAGCTAAAGGGGTGGCTGACGCTCTCTCTCGCATCTACAAGCGGTCCTCTTAAATGGTCGAGTCTCCAGGTCGAACCAGGGCACGAGTTTATGGGCGCAGTGAGTCAGCTTCTAGCCAAAAACGACGTCAAAGTCCGACTCGGCCGCGTTGATATTCGCCGGGATCAGAGAATCGTGGAGCGTTTCAATCGGCCCTTATCTGAGCGACTCTTTGGACACCAGTACGCTCAAGAGATGCGGCTCCCGTCTGGAGTGCGGTCGTCCGACCGGGTTTCTCGGCTGCCCGCTGTCGTAGCGGCCTTGAATGATGAGGAGACCAGACTCATAGGCAAGAAACCAAAGGCA
>JAVFBX010224857.1:0-11148 GCA_034783855.1 Mopalia kennerleyi | reverse complement strand
CCCCCCCCCCCCCCCCCCCCCCCCCCCCGCGCTGTTATACACCAATGAATCCTTGTTTCTTAGAGTGGTAATAGTAATAACCATTTCTCTATAACTCCTGCTCTTATGTGTATATAAAAGTAATGTTTCTTTTCAATGCAGATTACAGAGAAGTTCAATCATGCCTTTATCATTCCCCGAAACCGTCATATATACTAAAATGTTTAAGGGGAGTCCAAACTTGACTGGAGACACCATGGACATGGAAAACGTGGTGAAGCTTTGTCGTGACCTTGGCTGGACAGAAAAAGATTACCCCACCCCCACTATTCAGGTGAGGTCCTTCACGTGAAGCTAAAACTTTTTCTTAACAAACATGGTCCCCAAATTTCTAAACAACTTGAAACTATTTATATATATAGGCCCATGGTATGCACCGTGCGGGTGATAGGATGCAACCGGTGTCCCCTTAAAGTGGAGTTGTAAACCAGTGTTCTCTAGTTATTGTACTGTCGTTTCTGCGTTGCAAATGGCGTCGTGGGTGGTTTCCTCAACCCATTTGGCGGACACTCACTCATACTAGTAAATTAAGAACGGCGGTAAACACTAATTAAACACAATTTTAAAACTATTATTTACGAACATAAAAATCATAGAGTTAAAGGATGCGAAGACCCATCACGCCTCTGTTTTATTAATATAGGAATTTTTTGGCTATATTTTGTCAGCCATAGCCGTTGACCAGTTTGTTCGTACGAAGTCCTCAACGTACTGATTTCTGTTTTTATCAGTAATTTTTTTTTACTTCATGATTCCCTTTTTAGAGGTGGTCAAAAGACGATGGACCCTTAAACTGTGAGAATTTCCTGAAGATGTTTGAACCGCAAAATGAGAATGCCGTATGGTAAGGATATGGTTTTTTAAGTCTTATCCCCTCCTACTTAATGAGTGTAAAGAAGTATTAATGTTGACCGTCTTCCCACCGTAAAGGGTTGATCGATGAATCTGTTTAAAAAGTACTTAATTGTAGGAAGATGTGCTAAAAAAGTTCTTATTTAAGACTAACAATTTGTGGTTTCCTATTGCTCTTGGATCGGAGGGGCAGAACGGATGAAACCTGCTTGTGAGGTCTTCTATTGCCTCCTGCTATTCGCCTGTCTAGTCATAGTTTATTGTCGGTCACGTCCAGGTTGAGTTTTTCTCCCCTTCTTGGGCGGCTGTCATATGAGTGTACCGACACGAAAGTATAGAATAAAATCCGAATTAAACCCCATAATTTCAGTGTCTTTGGGCAATATATCTATCGTAACACCAGGTCACATGGTTCTTAAAAGACAATAATGCAAATGGGAAGAAAATGTAACACCTGTAAGGATTCTCTATCATTGGTGCATACAGGCCTAATAGAAGGTATTCATTCGCCTTTCGGAGGCTGGGAGGGAGTTTCGCTTTATACCCCAGTATCCTAGCTAATAAATGGGGCAACGATCTGGTTATACGGTGTTTGTATGGCGACCCGTTTTTGTCAAGTCTTGTGGTGTCGCGGGTGGTTTCCTTCACCCATTCGACTGGCACGCCGTGAAATGATCGAGATAACCTTAAAGGGAAAGGCAACTGTTTTTCGACCTAAACTTATTATTTTTATTGCATATTTTCAAGGGAAACATCAGTATTCCACTCGCATTTGTACGCATAGCCTTTAATTAGTTCATTTAACAGGCGGGACTGACGTCATTGTTCGAAAACACGGTCGGCCACCAGTGGGGAACAGCGGCGACAAGATATATAACTACCGTGGTTTGGAACAATAACGTCAGCACTGTTTTTTAAATCAACTAATTAACGGCTATGCTAACTCGAATGCAATGCAATACAGATGGTTGGCTTTGAAAATATACAATACAAATAATAAGTTTAGGTCGAAAAACAATTGTCTTTCCATTTAAGTACGGCGTTATAGCACAAGCAAAGTCACTTAAACATATGCTTTTTTTTAACTTTCTTTTAACACGTATACCTGGAAGGAAAATTTATTTCTAACTTATTTCTTCTTTTTGATTAGGAAAGCCAAATACACCAGAGACTTTGCCACCATTGATACAGATAATAGCGGTAAAATTTGTTCATCAGAATTGGCGAAGTATATTAGTGTGACAGACAATGTTTCTGAAGAAACTGCCAAAGAAAATGCAGAAAGTTTGATGACGTATGTTGATGAAAACAACGATAAACGCCTCGATCTGAACGAGTTCCTTTCCATAATGCTTCCATAAACCTGGAGGCCAAATTACTACAAATTCTTAATCAAATCGCATGTATTGTAAAGGCATGAAAAATAAAGATATTTTGTGTTTCATATTTCCGATTTTTTATACTATTATTCACTAAATTACACAAGATTTAGATCTTGGTACTCAAAAAGTTAACGAGGAAAGGAAAATGTAAAATTATACTCCCTAGCCAGTTACCAAAACTGCAATACAACATTTTGGGCAGAATATGCTTTCCAAAATGGAAGCCGTTTCAATTAATGGTACTGTCTGTGAGATGTCGTAACGACGTTAAACCCCAATCAATCAATCTATCTATAGACTACATAGCAATCTTTAGATTTTTGTGGTTATTTATAGACTTGAAATCTATGTATAGTTAACTATAGCGATCTCTATAGACCCAAAATCTGTAATCTCTCGACAATTTTGTAGGAAATTACAGATTCCTCATTTTGCAAAAAATACAAAGACAAACATAATTCAAAAAAGTTTGAAGATGGATTTAATAATGTTAAATATTTACACACACAAAAATATCTACGTCCCAGTCAGTCCGTCATTATCTGGAGCAGTTAACGAGTCATTTTATTTTCCATAATTAACTTCGCACTGTTGAGCTCAGTCTTATGCTGGCTTTTACATCGACCTTCTGTATGTCAGGAAAAACTGATTTGGTTTGATCTAAAATAAAAAGATAAATCCCTAATACGAAAAATAACATGATTCAAAATAAGATGAATATAATGGGTTATTCTTATTCCCAGATATTGATTGATTGATGTTTTACGCCGTGCTAAATGATTTTTCACATGTGACGGCATTGTATTCCAACAAGAATTTACACCAGCACGACCAAGTCGGGAAGTCTTTCCATAATGTTGGATAGTTAATTTTTCCTTTGGTGTTAAGTAAAGACCGCATTGCTAACAACCCAGGTTTTGAAGAAATGAATTTAAGAAAATCTGAATCATAAGAATGATTGGAAACGGATTTCTGGAGACTCTGACATAACAACCATTCTATTTATGAACTTTCGTCTTTCATTGACAGTAACCGCACTGCCTAACGAAACAACAATGAACTCCTCAATGATCAACAATATAGTTCAAGTCTTCTGTAAAGATTAAAGGAGAAGGCACGAGATTTTACAGTGGGCTTTGGTCGTTTTATAATACTATGCTAGTAACATAGCAACCGTCACATTAAGAAACTAATTAATATTACGCCAGTAATTAAAATTTTACAAACAGGAAGTGACGTACGTGATGCAAGTGACCCACAGCAACACTATTCCATATGCTATAGCTTTGATAAATCTATCATATTCGAGTCAAATTCTTCTCCGATTTTTTCTGTCAGACAGAATTATTACCGTACAGGTTTCTACCAAATTATTCTAAGGAAGAACTAGAAGCGAGGAAAAATGATTTAAATAAATGAATGGCTGATACAGCAGTGTGTAAGCCTCGATGCGAATACTTATAGATTTGTATTACACAGTCAATATGCAGGCCTAATCGCACTGAAGACAAGCATTGGCATGGTGTAATCACTGTAATGATCTGAAATGTCCGATCGTATGATCTGAAAACGTAAAAATCAATACAAAACTGCCCTCAAAATGGAAATGAAAGCTTGATTTAACAGGTGTACGCATGAATCAGGAACTAGAACTGTCCATATCAGTACTTGGTTTAGGCTGGGACTAATATATAAGAGGGATAGGCAACGGTATACGCTGACCGGCTAACCCAGGAAATCAATGCTGGCCTCGGCAGTGCTTTGTTGTAGAGGCCTGATCGAGTCACTAGAAAATTGCAAAAATGCACGTTTTTACAACACAAACTCAGGCGTTTCACGCGTCTCCAGGACATGAAAACTATGTGTCTTTTAAAATATAACAGAGACCAGTATTTAGCCGTCTTGAACAAACAGTTTTTAGAAAAACAGCGAAAGGCTCCGAGTAAATATGCGAACGTTTCGGAAAAGCCAGTCATAAAAACAAAACTGGACTTCCATCGCTGATTAATGACATATACTTTCGTGTTACAAGTCCCAAAACCCATGGGTGGCAACGAAAAAACACTTCCGCTGAACATTCAAAACAAAAAACTCATACTTTCCGTTCAGACTAAATGTAGTTTATCATACAGTTAGGTCATGTACATAACAAAATGTAAAGAAATGGCCGCCATTTTAGAAACTGAAGGCATCGCTTAAACCTAAACTTTAAAAGACGAGAACATAGAGTAAACTGCTTGTACTGGACTATTAGCGCCACAATATTACAGTCAAAAGACATAATTATGATCTTTCCTTGGTACGATAAATTTTCCAACTGGTTCGTTATATAATTCTTTTGGTGTAGAAACTTCAACAGCTTCAGTTCAGAAAGACTGGCTTTACTTTCATCGTGGTACAACGTGAAATATCGCCGAGGGTGAGATTTCATTTGTTTGGTTCCCGTTGCCTATCCCTGTATATGTTAGTCCCAGGCTATAGTCACAGTTGGATAACACCAGCAGCGGGTTCAAACACATTTTGAACAAATCAAATCCGGAACAGGTTAAAAGACGCCTCCCAATCCGCTACAACCAAAACGGCCATTCGACCTGGATAAACAGCTCCGCCTGTTCAGCTTTTGTCTCTGACAGATCAGGCATTGGTTGAAACATTAAGCGACGCCATAGACGAGTTTGAAGGTGATGGCACAATCGCGGTCTTCTCTCACGAAATATTATAGCAGCTAGAAAGCTTGCATGAAGTTGGCGATGTGGAGATTACCGATAGTTTTCGTATTTGGGCCGTTCCAATGGCTTTGGGCGCCCGTGATACTAACAGGATTGTAGCACTGCTCCACAGCGCCCCCAGAAAACAGGTTCTGGTGAGAGAGATAAGCTGATAGTGTGAGAAGACAACAATTTCGATCCATTCAGAGCAGAGGAAGACGAGAAAAGTTATTTTTGAGATTTCGCAATACATACTGAAAACCATGCATGCAGGCACATCGACAGTGTGTTATATCAGAACACTGATGACTGTCCCGCTGGAGCCGCGTAACAATAGGGCCTACATCCCCTCGATACCCTACGACGTAGCGCTCCCGACACTCCCATACCAACCATTTTATAGATGTGACGTTGCCAATGTAGCCCCATGCAGTATCTTCGTGCTAGGTGCCGCGTTATGGAGGGAATCACAATCATGCATGTCTTATGCGTTATGCTGCTGCTGGAACATGCAGTTGGATTGGAAAGCGAGATGCGCAACCTCATGTGCGGACTAGCTTAATTTTGTTGTGCGTGTCCCTATCCATGGTAGCAGTTGACCCAATAATAGTTCGGACGCGCTGGCCAGCATACTGGCAGCGCTGGCCAACATCGACCACGCCCGTGGCTTGCCCACACTGACTATATATTGACCGCGCCCGTGACTTGCCCACAGTGACTATATATTGACTGCGCCCGTGGCTTGCCCACAGTGACTATATATTGACCGCGCCCGACCATATCATGGCCACGCTGTGGATGACAACAACTATATTGGCTGCACCCGCGCATCCTTTCGATCTCCTACATCGTCAGCGCATTGCTATCAAGCCGTTATTGCCTCCTGGTTTAGATCATGTGTACATCTTTTTGGGCATGGCTTTTGACAGTCTTGTAGTGCCTGTCTCTCGACACAGACTTGCGTTATAACGCAGACAATTACCTGTGTGTGAAGGTTGCCGATACTTTGCATCTGCCAAAATAAAATCGAGGCCCTCTTGCTTTCCAGTATGTTTATTGGAGAACTAGGTTATTGTGGGAAAAACTATATGCAACCCAGATAAACTTTCGTAGGAACAGATTACAGTGATCCAGGGTAGGAAAGCAGTTGCAGAGATAAGGACAGGCAGTCCTCGATTGGGTTAACGAGGTTCCGCGTGGACAGGACACTATCGTACCAGCCATGGGGTTCGACGATGCTGTGCCGTTCGCAGTAGTTTGTCGAGGATTCTACACAGGGGTTCTACACTGTCTTCTACTCCCCAATGGGCCATCTCGAGGGTCGTTTAGAGGCGACTATTGCAATGCTCTAAGAAAGGTTAATTGCATGTGGACCCGCAGCGAGCCTATAGGCACCATGCAAGACGAAGACAACGTCATTGGTAATCTGATGCAGACATGGGCACTGGAGGGACCCCCAACGCTCGAAATGAACAATCGGAAGAACCCCCATCATATGCTGTTTACTTGTCTATACCTGTGAAACTCACAGATATCTCTACCGATTGTTTTGACCGACCGCCATACAAAGGAACTTGTGGTAGTGGATAGAAGGAGCGCTAAGTGGTCCCACCATTTTCGGGTGTAGCTGACAGTGCTGCTTGCTGGTGGTCAAGATCATGCAAGCGTCGGCGCCTTTGTCGTAGCATCGGAGTGGGGCCATACGTTACGGGTTCGTTTGTGCCCAGAATGTATACAACGCATATTGGGGAGACCGGTAACCCAAAGTTTTCTGTCGCCTACTTATGGTCCTTTCCAAAGTCGTGTGTTGATCAGTTAGACGATGGGTTGACTGGGTACCTTCAGCTTATTAGGTTATCAGCGTACAGAACAGCAATGACACCTCACCTATAGTATCAAATATCGCGGTAACATCTAAGCTTAAGCAGCTACAGCACCGCCCACATCTCTGCAATTCATCTGTACATGTATTCAGTTGTCAAATACTATTGGTTGTATTTCATCGCCAAGTAACAAACCTTAACTTCGAACGAAAGGGCGTTGTCTTGACGATGTTTGGAGGTTGTTGGGTTAACTAATGGCGTTTATTGTGGTGTTGAAACAATCCACGGAGGACATGAACGACTAGGCGAAGAAACATACGCCATGGACCCACTGCGAAAATATCGAGTTACAAACCATTGGGACCTTGTCAATAATCACGATGCAGCGTACTATCACCCCATTGTCTATTGGGGGTAATATCTTGTTCAGTTGTCATTTACATAGGTAGCTCGTGTAAACCATGACTCATATCACATACACCATATCACCAATTCTCACGACAGAAATGGGCTTGCGATGTACTAATCATCACACCCACCACGTCTCCGAAATTTAAGCTCGAAAAAAAAAAATTGCTACGGCTCCATGTGCCCATGCGACAGCCTGGGTCGGGTTCGGACGCAATCAATAGTTGACAGTGGTTGACCTATATACCACCCGAATGAGACATGGTGTGACTATCTGTTTGACCAGAGTGAACTTGCCTCGAGAGCCTTGATTCTTCTAGTTCATTAAGTATTCAACTTGGCGGAGACGGAGAAATTGTAAGCCTGAGTGTTACAACTTTGTGTTTTGAGGTGTTTTAGTTAGTCACAAGGTTATCCATTGTTAATTCGTCAGATTTTAACCGATTTCGTCAGTCAATTCCAGTCCCTTGTGTTGATATAACTTTACCGGTTAAGAGTATGTGAACAATGTCCAAAGGGCTATCATTATAGGTACATCCCCGAGAACCAGGTCCAGGAAATAGAAGGGTGAAAATCTGTCAGCCATCTTGAACTGATTGAATGGTCGACTAGATGAGTTCGGTGTGGAAGTCACTGCGCTAGCGTCGATTTAGCTAACAGTCGACTAATGGTTCGCACCCAACCCCGGTGGCTGGGATATACGGTTCATAGCGGAAGAAAACCAAATAGAAACACAACTCTCACACAACTATTTTGTACCTTCAAGTCTTTGTGTCACATTGATCAGTCACTGTGATAGGTCACAGATGTACGCGAACATAAATCCTACACTAGTATATGTACTATATAGTGCATACATGATTTTGACCAAAGACTTTGACTTCTATATCGGTGAAATTCGGGAGGTTTTGAAGTTGGTATGACTGTATACAGAGAACAGTATGTGCAACGCTATTGAAAAGAGCAGTTACTAACGAAAAAATCCTCTGCACTGACGTTGTACTTCATGTTTACCAGCCGAAGTGTTAAAGCTAGATTCTTTTGTGGTATCAATTTAAAGTTCAAAATATCAAAACGTAACAAAATGACGAGGATCCAGGGGCCGGTTAGGCCCCGGAAGGTCTGAGGATATGGATACACCGGACAGCAATAGAGTTTTCTTTTGTAAATACATTCTGGTAAGATCGATATTTTATTATCTCTTTTTTTTTTACAATTGTTGTCCAGTGTATGTCATGTTCCGAAAGTGTCTGTTGATCTTTTCAAAACTTGTGAGAAACTGTCAAAACTTAAAACATCTATATCTGTATTTCATCGTTACTGGGACCAATATAATATATGTTAGTCCCAGATCGTTAGCAGCGTCATAATATAACTGCAGTCTGTCGCAATGGAATAGTCATATAAATTGCTTTACCAAATTGAGGTAAAGGGATACGTTGTTTCCCGTCACATACAGCAAAACTATATTCAAAACAATTCCAGGCCTAACGAGTAGTCCTATCGTGTTTCCAAAATTTCAAAAGTATTTGGGTTAATTGATTGATTGATTTATTAATGTTTTTAACACATTGTCAATTTATTTATATGTAACGGCAGCAGTTTTCGCTAGCCGCCGAAGACGCAGTCGCAAGAATTCAAATAAAGACTGAAGACGTAGCTGCTAGGGTTCATACAAGAGCCGTTTATTGATCGTTGTTCCGTGAAACTACGAAGTTCACAAAAAGAAAATAATTAAAACCAGTCTTAAATCGGTTCGTAAGAGATTTAAACATTTGAGACAGTTTCGAAGATGTAAACGAAATCTGCACCCTTTATGAGGGTTTAAGATGTAGTACTACAACTCCGTTGTTACAGACCCTATACAGAAATTATATCTGACAAAACTTTGTTAATCAAACAACCATCGTAACAATAAATCAGTTTACTAACAACCTTGAGTCCTCTTCACTGTCGATTACATCAATAAAACAAAGAAATTCGCTCTGCTCCACGTGTAGCAGCCAAGTCAACGTGATGTCAAGTCATAAAGGAAGGGAGACAATCTAAGCATTATTAATTTCTCATAAAACCTCTAGAGTTATCTACCTTTATCAACATTATATATCCATATTTTATATTTGAAGACAGTTCTAATCAGTAGCACCATTGGCATCCAACACCAAAGCGATACACTAATTGATCTAACAGGGACTTAATTAAGTCTTCAACGTTTTATATATTTAAATACAATAAATGTTTCATTTTAGATCTAAAATTATAAATACTGTGTTTAAAACTGTGTTAATTAAAGACATTTACAATCATTCATAAAAGAAAAAAGTGATTCATACGGATCCGTTTAAGAAACATGAAGGACAACACCACCCAAAAAAACGTGTTTTCTACATACCGGTAAGTAAAACATTTTCTGTCAAATGCAATATAAGAATTCTGATTTTCCTAACCCGATCTTAACTTAACACAGAAACCACTTGAATCATCGAATCCTGCAACAGACTTCACTGATCTATCATTAGATAGTTCAAAATTGGCTGACCAACCATGCAGAGTGCAGGAAAACTTAGCAGCACAGGATTTGATGACTCAACTGGTGCTTGTGATACGCTTTTTAATGGATGATAACCAGAGTTACGATCATGCACGTTATGAAAATCGAAATTAATGTATATTGTATTACACACAAAAAGGTTTTCTTATTTATAGAATATGGTTTTTGGGTGGTCTTTCCTATAATTGGGGACAGCATCGCCAGCAATGTTATCAACATAGATCTATATTTGGAATTTGCACATTTATAAGCACCCGAAAAAGTAAATGAATGTGTTAGAAAAGGGTAATTATGCAGCCACATGTATAGATTGATACATTTTTGTGATAATGTTTGCTTATTGTTTCATTCTTCTCTCTTGTTTGTGCTCCGAAAGTGTCAAAAATCCTCCCTGTATAGGCCTATATCTATACTAATCCCAGGTTTAAAGGTAAAAAAAAAAGAGTAAAAATAGGGAAATTTCAACTTTTTATAAATTTATCTAACAAACGAAACAAGACATTAAAAATCTGAATGACATTTTAGTTTTATATGTTGAGAGAAAATGTGCACAAAATCAGTTCTGTAGGTAAAATTATAACGGCCGAGGAGTAGGCTAGGCATCTTCCCAAGTAGCCTACGGTAAAATGAAAGCAGAGAAAACGCGTAGGCCTAATATTCAAAACACCGCTGTTGTTAATAATATGTAGTCAAGTTTGATAATCAAAGTTAACGGTCTTCTTATTCTAATGTTTTCTATCGGGTCTGCTGTATGATAAAGATTGAAAAATCTTCAATCAGCCGATTGAAAAATATTAGTGCACGTCTATATTTCCAACAGAGGGCGCTATTCTCCGGGCACTGTTGACCTAATTTTAAAAAACTCATTGCGGAAGTAAAGGAGCCGTTTTTCGTAAGTTTATACGTGAATGACGAGGGTTTAACGTTTTTGATGTTTTATTTTTGTGATTATTTATGTGTTGTTTTCTGCTTTAGAGTCTAAATATTACTGTATACATGAATGTCAAGACGAATTTCTGTGGAATTCGTCAAACGTCACTTGCCAGCACAGAACGTTGTTGTTGTAATCCAAACAGAGATAGAATCTATCTGTGATCATGTGATGTAACATCTAATTTGATTAAATTGTTTTCACTTATATATTTATTTAATTTACAGCTGGGAATAATAAACTTGTAAATATTACAGCTGATACAGTAATAAGATGTAGGTGCCGAACAGAAGGCCAATATGTTTGTTATGTCTTTGTATTATCCTGTGGTTGTACTGTATTTGTGTCGTGATGTTTTTGTTTGATGCCAGAGGGGTGGTTTTCTTCACCCAATGGGCTGGCACTCTGTCATGTGAGTGAAATAATCATAAGTACCTTAATGAACCAAACAAAG
>JAVFBX010224846.1:0-11148 GCA_034783855.1 Mopalia kennerleyi | reverse complement strand
AACATTGAGTGGGACATTACACACCAGATTAACATTGAGTGGGACATCACACACCAGATTAACATTAAGTGGGGCATTACACACCAGATTAACATTGAGTGGGACATAAACCACTAGATACTGTAAAGTATTTTATATTCATGGGAATTTATTTTCGCGTTTTTATACTACTTCTATTAAATTCGCTGGAATGAATTTTTCGCGTATTCACATATCACAACAACAGAAGTTGTTTATTGTTCTCTGAAGACTTGTCTTTGTTTTAATCGTTGAGAAGTGCTTAGCTGATCAGTTGGGTAGGGATTATCAGCTATTTACATGTAACTCACTTATGTTCACACCTACCGTAAGTAAACAAAGACAAGGCCACGTTGTCTGGTTTGATGCGCCTTGCTGTGAGTTAATTTAGTGAAGTGTCTAACTGTTGTGCCAGCTGAGGCAAGTCCAGCCTTTGGACTAATTTAAACAAAAAAATGAGACTTGGTTAGCGGAATGCGGCTCTCAAGCCAATCAAAGGCGCTGTTGTTCAGCCCTTAGGCTGCCGCTGGTATCTCAGTTCCAATAAACGAATGCAACTGCATTAACTGTACCATATGCGTCCTGCTTTGTTCTTAGTGTCTTGCAATTTGACACCACCAAATTAACTCTTTGCTTTGTTAAACGTGGTGGAGAGCTCTATACATATTTGCTACAACAACAACATGATGTTATGACTGCTGCGACTTGTTTAACCCACTCGCAGAGTATTTTCCGGCTGGTTTACTGGTTATGGAGACCAATTGTGGAGATTATGTATGCAGTATACCGTGGCGCATTATAGCGTGGTTACATTGTATTGATATATGTCCATTGGCGGGAATTAATTTTCGCGCAAAATGTGTAACCGCGAATACCGCGAAAATTAAGAACTTTACAGTAAGCACTAGGTATAGATGCACCAGGTAAACGCTGAGATATTTAACACCAGATAAACATTGAGTTGGGCATTAAACACCAGCTTAACATTAAATAAGACTCTAAACACTAGAAAAGCACTATGTATTTAAATGCACCAGGTAAATGGTGAGATATTTAACACCAAACATTAGGTGAGGAATGATCACCAGGTAATCATTGAGTAAGGCATTAACCTTCATATTTACACTAGATTAAGGTAAACATTGAGAAAGGCACTAGGTAAATACTTAAGGCATTTATTTCCAGGTAAACATTGATGAGGCATTAGACACCAGGTAAACCTTGATGAGGCATTAGACACCAGGTAAACATTGATGAGGCATTAGACACCAGGTAAACATTGATGAGGCATTAGACACCAGGTAAACATTGAGAAAAGCATTAAACACCAGGTACTCATTTGGGTAATGCATAAAACACCAGATAACAGTTTGTGCTAATACCCGTTTGAATTAGTTTATACTGATCATTGGGTGTTATTGTTGTTATTTAGTGAACGATTGTTCATGGAGATGGCAGACAGGATGGTTGCCGATGGTTACCTTGCTGCAGGCTACGAGTATGTGAACATTGATGACTGTTGGCCAGCTAAAGAGCGAGATGAAAAAGGTCGCCTGGTACCTGATCCTCAAAGATTCCCTAACGGGATAATAGGACTCGCTAAATATGTAAGTATGTCTAACAAGTAGAACTAACTAACTGTAAGCAGTGTCTTAGACTTGAATTGGGTATAATCCTATAGTCTTTGATTGAGATTCACTATGGTCAGTGGTACATGCATTTAACAGTTGTTAAATAAAATCATAGATAGTTGGGACAGAACTAAGCTGTTTAAAAGAAGTAAGCGTGAAATTAAATTCATTACTCATAAGAATTCTGATAACATACCGACATGGTCATAGGAACATTGTTTTTCTCATTCATTTGTGCACAGATTCATTCGAAAGGCCTCAAGTTAGGTATATATGAAGACTTTGGTACCTTGACGTGCGGTGGGTACCCAGGCAGTGAGTTTTATCTTCAGTTAGATGCTCAGACATTTGCGGACTGGGAGGTGGACCTTCTCAAGTTTGATGGCTGTTACTCGGATCCAGCTGACATGAAGTATGGTAAGAAACTCTACAATATATAGCTGACTCACATGTTTACACCTGGTGGTAATTTCTCTTGCACGAACTAATAAGTGTCTATGAAACCTAGAGTTTCTGTTGATATTCACTGCAGTGTTAAAACAAAGAAAAACTAATATGCTCACAATTAAACGGTATACTCTGAGCATGGGTGACTTGGAAATCTCAAGTGTGTATGTTAAAGATTAATTTGTCTTAGTAGAGACAAACTGACGGTTAACAAACTCAATGTATACCACGCAGAGGCTCAATCTGCACTGGTATTATCATAACATTACCTAAAACCTTTTCAGACCATTCATATCAGTAGTCTGGTTGCGTTTGATGCATGTTTCAATGTGCTTCTAGTGCTGGCTTTTGGTTGATTTGCTTTCATCATAATTGTTTTAGTGCTCTATACACTGTATGGATTGTGTCTGTTGATAATCACATCATTTGGTTTCTAATCCCTTTCTTCTTTCAGTCAATTCAAGTCTACCTGTATTAACTTACCAACATATTATAGCCGTTCTCCTATTTTTAATAGTTAAAAAAAAAAATTCAATTCTTAATTGTGTAGGGTGGTAGCAGTAGCTTTCTTTATGATAATTAATACCTACAAAAAGTGAACTGAACGCGAGTATCCTGATCCAGACTGTGTTTTATTTGTGATGTCTAACCTATACCCACTGATATGTTTAGGGTACCCCGCGATGGGTGCGGCTCTCAACAGGACTGGCAGACCTATTCTATACTCGTGTGAATGGCCCCTGTACACGACTGCCAGGGGTATCAAGGTTTGTGTGAGCACCTCACAGACATGATACGGACAAGGGACAAATAATACAAGACTGACATGTTTACAACACAGACTGTTTTGTTCATTGAACACAGACAGTACCCATTACATTAGTCAATATTCCTATAGACAGCTCATGGACTGTTCTTCACAGATCCCAAATTTATGATAACTACATGGCCATTTATGTGATGGAATACTTCCTGCTATAATTGTTTAGTTGCCATCTGCTTCTCATTTTTTTGGTGCAGCTTTCAACAGCACTCTAGCGAAACTATTTCATACTTGGTAAAAGGCCCCTCTGCATGACAGCCATGGGTACCACGGTTTGTTTGAGCGATAATCGATAAACAAATTTAAAGACTGATATATAAAGAGCATAGAAATATTTCTCTGATCAGTGAAAAAAAAAGCACATTACTTGAGTTAATTTATAATTATCACGCATACTGTTTCATAGACTGTGCATTAACACTGCCATTTTCTCTAAAATGTAGAAAATAGAAACCAACATTCCGGCTTGTCGTTTGAGTTTTGTATCAAGTACTATGTGTGTATTGTATCGTACAATGGTTATGTTACCTGAAATCATATATCTAGACACTATACCATTTTGTTGTTTGAATCTGGAGTCATGGTATTAACCCATGTGTTGTTAATTCCTAACCAGGTTATTTTCAGTCCATGTTAATCCCGACAGATCACAAGTTTATGATAATTTCTCCAAACTTTTCCTCTGCTTCATTCTGATTATACAGCTCAGTAATTAATTGTAATGTGTTTTCTTCCCTATTTCACTGGTATTCTAACTACATGGTCATTGTGGTAATAGAATACTTCCTGCTTTAATTGTTTAGTTGGCACCGGCCTGCTTATTATTTTATTCAGCAAGTCTGTTTGTTATATGGTCAGACCTCAATTGCTTTATAGTCCTGTATTTAGAATTGATGCACAATGGCTTGATGACGAAGAGTTGATGCTCTTTGGGTCCATTTATTTTGTATAGATAGTGATTTTCCAGTGAATCACAATTCTAGAAATCCAGATTGCAGAACCATATATACATGGATAGAATAAGCAACAAGGGCTTTCTTGTAGGTGTGTGCCCAGAATTTGTGTTGCCTCAATGCCCTGTAGTGTTGCTCCCTGCAATGCTAAAGGGCAACATGAATCTGAATGTTTGGTGATGTATGGCTTGCACTGAGTTTGTCAATAGCTTTGCCATTCATTCTGATGTCACTGATGTGGGGAGAGAGTTTCCTTCACTCAGATAGCTGCTAGAAGGTCATGTTACAGAAATAATTTAAGAACAAAGTGACTGGATACAACCAGAACTGGCTGTACAGTACTTTTTATTGAAGTCCTCTGTGGTAGACTGGTATTAATAAATTGTTCTGTTGCAGATATAACATTGTACCTATTCTCGAGATGTCTGTAGGTTACCCATAACTACTCAAGATTAAAATCTACTCTTTTCTCTGAGGGTCTAAAACCTGAGATGATTCAGTGGTTATAATTTTTTAATCGACATCACTGTGTCAGTGTGACTAATTGTAAAACATATATGTTACGATATATAATATTTAAAAAAAACAACGGTTTGTGGTTCTCTTGCCAATGGCTCAAAACATGATTTTTCTTTAATTTTACATCCTGTGTTCCTCCATGTGTGGTTATTACCAGAAAACCATTACAATAGCTTACCTGCTATTTAACTGAATCATTTCACATCAACCCTTACCTTTCACATGTAAGCTGTCAAACAAAGCTGGGCCTAACCAATCCCCTGTCAAACCCCATTTTTGTCCTTCTACAGTGCTACATCAAACAAACTTAAGAATCCACGCACTTTATTATTAAAGTCTAGTCTGATCTAAGATTATATAAATATATAGATATATTTAGCAAATATAAGTAAATCTGAAATCTCTCTAATTATTGGTAGTAAGTGGAAAGAGACCTCGTTTTTATGGTGTTTTGCAAATGTTTTGTTTCCTTTATAATGGCTGTATATCTACTGTTTATCCCTAGGCTATCCAATAATGGGGAAGTTTTTAAATCTAACTGGTCGGCCTATACTGTACTCATGCAGCTGGCCTGCTTATATAGTGGGCACAGATGGCACCAAGGTTTGTTAAACAATCTCATTTCATAAAAAAATACCCATAACATATCAATAATATTCTTAAAATTGTTAATTATATAATTACTTTTATTGTTATTGTTTAACAGTTTTTAACTTACATTGTTTCTTGTCCACTTGACTTATTTTGTGATTATTTTATGTTAAAGGTTAGCAATCCCTGAAACTTGTGCTCAGAGCTCTCAATCTATTCCGTCTAACACACTCATAAAGGTACATTAATGGGGATACGTTTGAGGCATTATCAGATATTACATCCAAAATGTAGGGTTCTTTTTTGTCCTTGAAACCTGTATTATAGGCATACAGGAGGAATTGGTGAATGAACTTGTAGCTGCTTGATATGCGTAGTCTTTATACTGTTCAACAAAGGGGCATGCTTGTAGGATTTTACCTTTGTATGGAGTTTGTTGTAATTTAGACAGACTTTTGTTGAACTAATGATGTGAGCATCCTGTGACTGCACACACAGAATAGGCTAATTAGTTTTGTATTTATTGTTTTGGATACTGCATGTCCGTATTGTATGTTCTGTGATATCTCTGTTATGGTGAACCTTTATAATTCCTGTGAACCCGGCTCAGTACCAGTGGTTCTCTCCAGATGATTGGCTGCTTGTGTAATTAGCATTTATTTGATAACTGTGTACTTTTGTAGGTTTCCGCTTAACACATTCACCTCTAATATTGATTTAATCATACCTATTAATACCTATGATTATGTATTTCACCTTGTCATACCCAAAATGTATTTATATCCCCACCTGTTATTAATATGACACATGGTCACCTCAGTTTTATTGATTATCTAACATGTGTTGATCTATAATAGTCTAGTTGAACTCTGCTGTGTTATGCTCTCTCATCCCTACTCTAGTTAACGCTCCTTTACATATTCACTGACATGACTGACACCGAACACAGACATTCATTCTTTACAAATTATTTTTAAGTAAAATAAACTTCTTTTTGTTAAATTCGATTTTATAATATTCAATTGCTCATAATGGTTTTAATGCAAACTTTGTTTTCAATTTAAATTTGTTATAAATTCAGTGAACTATGGTCAAAAGTTAATTGATGAAAATAACATCTAGTATGTTTCTTTTAAATTATGTCTACAGAGTTCATCATATAACATTAACTGTATTGTTCTGTTTTGTTTATAAATGGTCTGATCTTCTCGACTTTCTAAAACAAGATTTGTCTTTGTTTATCACATGACTACAATTTGCAGATTTTACCCAAATAAAACAAATTCCCAAACTGTAACTATCAATGATACCAATAACTGTAGGGTTGTTTTTTTTTGTTATCTCCCTTCATTTGTTTGGTTATACCCTTGCTTTTGGCATTTTAATACCCATAAATTTATTTGTCAACTTTGGTCTGCATGTACTGTAACAAAATTAAATTTGACTCATTTCTGTCTTGCACACAAGTTAAACTTTTTACCAAAGTCATTGTAACGTATTAACTTAAACCCTATAACAGTGTGATACTAGTAGTTGTATTTTTACCTTTATACCTGTGTCGTCTTCTGTGTCCTTCTGTTACCTGTGGTTACCAGTTGTATTTTTACCGTTTTACCGGTGTCCTTTTCTATCTGTTTTTGTCAACTGTTGTTACCAGTTGTATTTTACCTTTATACCTGTGTCGTCTTCTGTGTCATTCTGTTCTGGTGATTACCAGTTGTATTTTTACTTTTATACCTGTGTCGGCTTCTGTGTCATTCTGTCAGTTTTGGTCACCAGTTGTATTTTTACCTTTATACCTGTGTCATCTTCTGTGTCATTCTTTTACCTGTGGTTACCAGGTATATTTTTATTTTCATATCGGTTCCGTCTTACCTGTATGTGTCATTCCGTCAGCTGTGGTTGCATGTTGAATTTTTACCTATGTGTCGTTCTGTCAGCTGAAGAGTCACATTATTTTTCCTTACCACTTATTATTCATGGTTATAATGGTTTTGACTTTTAGAATTACATGTATATCTCTGTGTTATAAGCTAGCCACCCCTTGAGCACAGCATTATACCCACATCCACCAAACTTGTCTCTTCACACTTTTCACTATTAAGGGCTCTGAGCACATGGGATATGGCAAATTTTTTATTTTTTATTAAATTGGTGAAAGTTGATCCAGATTTTAAAAAAAATCTCTGACTAATGATTACTCTGGAAGCAGTTGTTGCCCGATGTGGGCCCGGGGCGTTTATAATAGGCACCCTCATGAGAGATTGTTGTAAAAGATGACTAGCTTGGAGGCAGGTGGTTGGAAGGAGCTTCTAATTGCCCTGGTGCTCTCAGATCTGAGGGACAATAGGAAGACAATCTGTTTGTGGTTTCATTGTATTGTGTCCTGTGATTGTCCTGTATTATCTTTGTTTGTTGCCCGTGGCGTCTTGGGTAGTTTCCTCCACCCATCGCTATCATGAGTGAAATATTCTTATGTCGCCGTTCAACCATAATCAAGCAAACAAACAAATATATCATGCAGCTGTTGATTTTAGTGTTACGAGACAATGTAAGGCTGCTAGAAATGATTATGTTCGTATATTCAGAATATATACGGTAGTTTCTTAAAAACTTTAAGCAAGGTTAACCTTAGCCACTCTATAGCTTTGTATAGGCCTACAGAAGGAATATATGAACAAGTTGACAATCTCAATAATCCTACTGATTTCATAAAGTGTCCTGATAAAAAGCTGTGAAATCTGAAGGAAAGTGGGGAGAAGTAACACAATCATCAATTTCTTATAATTTTATATTTTTAACTTTCATTTCACGTACAAAGTGGGAAATGGAATCATGAAAACCTGCCAACTTGTAATCGTTGACAAGTATATAGTTCATTAATGAAGAGAGAAAAATTGGTGTCTTTTGTCTTCTGTTATAATGTAAGAATACCAGAATATCTAATTGTGTTACTGTGAGTAATATTGGTGGAAGGGTTAATCATTGGGACAATACTGATCAGTTACTCACCCAAAAGTATATTACACATTTTTGTCTGATGATGGCTTTATTGAGATTGTAAACTTGTTTCATTTTTGTTGCTTATACTTGTGGATGACAATGTAACAGGAGGAGAAAACAAACAAATCAAGTCAGTTGGATTATATAGACTTCATACAGCGGTTTTTAAGAGTGATGTTATGAAATTGTCAATTGTCTTCATTATATCGCTACAGCCAGGTTGTTAATTTTAATCAATGTGGACCTGTATCATTATGTTGATGTCTTTTACATTATGTACTAAAATATGGGCCCTCTGGCTAAGGGCAGTTTGTTTGAAGAGTTGCAATACTGTCTTTACTTAGCAGTGGAGGAAAATGAACTCTCTAACATTATGGAAACGCTTCTCATCTTGGTTGTGCTAGCGCTAGTGTCAATTATTGTTGGAATACACCACCATCTGGCATCATATAAGTGAAATACTCTTAAGCACGGCGAAACTTTTGCCTTCATTTATTGACGAAATTTGATTGAGATACAAAATATATGGCATAAAAAGTTCTCCATATAATTGAATTAAGGAGTTTTCTCAAACCAGGTAATAATAGGTATCGGCAAACTCAGAACAAACTGCTGTTTACTGTCAATCTATTCCAACTCACTTTACTGTCATCCTCTTTAAGTTTTATTGAGCTTTATATCAGTTTATTAAATCTAATTCCAGAGAATGTCAAATTTTAGCACACATCTAGGTGCTATTCCCCCCTATGCACAAATAGCAGAAGCTTGTAACTCCTGGCGTAACTATGGTGATATTCAGGATTCGTGGGATAGCGTTACATCTATTATAGATTTCTACGGAAAAAATGAGGGAAACTTTAGTGGCGTAGCAGGCCCTGGTAGTTTTAATGATCCAGATATGGTGAGTAAAGACAGTATTGAGAAACAGTTTTATATCTTTGTATAATTTTGTTTTTCCTCATTAATGACATGATTTACTAGTTGGTTTTGCCAATTGTGATTAAGGTGAGCAATGGAATCTGCAGATGAGGTCTTTGTAACTGGAATGTATTTTGACCAACATAGTCAAATATGAAATGTTGCCGCTGACTTTTGGATAGCACATACTTGAAATACACATGACCACGGGGTTACACACTGAGCAATCAATTAATGTTAGTGAGTCTTTGGTGTTTTGAGAAGATTCCGGTTCATAGATGTATGTGTAGCTATAGAATCTGTCACCAGGTAAATAAAGGTGGACTTGTTTTTGCAAGGTAATGTATTTTTCAAATCGTGGAACCCAAAACAGTGGTGGTACCCAAATTCATCTCACACTCTTGCACAAAACTACCTTGAATTCTCTCCCTTACCCTCCCCTCCCCTCATCCCTGTCAAAATGTTGTCATGTGATAGAAAGTTTTCAACTTTAAGGATGGGCATCAGGAAACTCAAATTTGAATATTAAAAACCTAAACAATGAGTTGATAGTTTCAAAAAGCTGAGCAGATCAGACCATGGCTGTCTCACCTGTTACCTGGCTAATCAGCCCTTAATTGTCTGTCTCTGTTAGTCCAACTATTCTGTGATAGCGGATACATGTAACATGTGGAGAAACCATGGTGATATACAGGATAGCTGGGACAGTGTTACCTCCATCATTGACTATTATGGAGAAGATGCCACAAACTTTGCCTCGTCTGCGGGGCCAGGAGGCTTCAACGATCCTGATATGGTAAAATAAAGATTAAAAATGGATCAAACAGCCAATTTATATACATTTTAACTCCAGTGAAAAATTATTACACAATTATTTTCATCAAAGTAGACACATACCTCCTCTCCCTAAATGTTGAACATTATTCAACTAATGATGGAGCTTTCAAATTTTATAAATGAGAATTCTTGGGAAACTCCACATAGGTTGGAGAACAGAAAGAAAAAAAAAACTTTTCTGGTTTCCTTGGAAAATTCAAAATGATTTCTTTATTCAATGGACTATATGTAATGAATAGATGTAGTTATTATACTAAAATATGAATGACCTGTATTTTATTTCAGTTGATACTGGGTGATTTTAGTTTGAGTCTATCGCAGCAGAAAGCCCAGATGGCCATGTGGTGTATGATGGCCTCCCCTCTCTTCATGTCCAACGATCTGAGAAAGATGCCAGCAGCATCTAAAGCCATCCTTCAGAATAAACACGCCATTAGGGTGAACCAGGATCCATTGGGCCTTCAAGGCACAAGATTATTCAGTGTGAGTAAAATCATTTGATCAGAGCGCAAAAAAAAATCATGATCTAATCCTGGTCTCCTGTTTTTATACGCCCGTCATTTGACGGGACGTATTATGTTATGGGGTTGTCCGTCCGTCTGTCTGTCCGTCCGTCTGTCTGTCTGTCCGTCCGTCCGTCCGTCCGTCAACTTTTTGGTTTCCGCACATTAACTTGAAAACCGCTTATTGAAATTAAATAAAATTTAGTATGTGTGTTCCATGTGACAAGACGTCGCTTGGGATTGATTTTGACATATGTCGGACAACATGTGGTGCCCCCTGGTGACAAAATCAGTCCACCCGTCAACTTTTTGGTTTCCGCACATTAACTTGAAAACCGCTTATTGAATTCAAGTCAAATTTAGTATGTGTTATCCATGTGACAAGACGTCGCTTGGGATTGATTTTGACATATGTCGGACATCATGTGGCGCCACCTGGTGGCAAAATCAGTCCATCTGTCAAGTTCTTAGTTTCCGCACATTTACTTGAAAACCGCTTATTGAATTCAAATCAAATTTAATAGGTGTGTTCCATTGGACAAGATGTCGCTTGGGATTGATTTTGGCATATGTCGGACATCATGTGGCGCCACCTTGTGGCAAAATCCGTCCGTCCATCAACTTTTTGGTTTCTGGATATTAACTTGAAAACCGCTTATTGAATTCAAATCAAATTTAGTATATGTGTTCCATGTGACAAGATGTAGCTCGGGATTGATTTTGGCTTAGGTCGGGCATTATGTGGCGCCACCTGGTGGCAAAATATAACTTTGTTTCTGTATGTAACTTCTTGTGGAATTTGAATCAAACTTATGAGTATGATTGTTACATGTAGCAAGACATCGGGATTGATTTTGGTGTGTGTCAAACTACAGGTGGTGCCACCTGGTGACAAATTCCAAATT
>JAVFBX010224835.1:0-11149 GCA_034783855.1 Mopalia kennerleyi | reverse complement strand
TAGGCGGCCCCTGGACCCTCGCCTATAATTGCTGTGATAGTCGACCCCCCCTTGAAAAATCCTGGTGACGCCCATGGAATTTCATATAGCCTAAGAATGCCCAGAATTAGTTAAGTATATCAGACTTATGGCCCAGGGGAGATAATCCATGTCGTCCTTGGTTGTGGTATATAGCACCATAATTATGCCTATCAATTTACAACAATAGTGTAGCTAAGAAAAAAAAATGGGGCCTAGATCCGAGATGTTGCTATGTTTTGTGTTTGAAATGAGTACAGAAAAAAATCGCACACTTAGAATTTTGAAAATCTAGACAACTTTATTTCTCAAGAAAAGTTATGTATTCATATGTATTGTCCAGAGTAGCACGGCTATGTTAACGAAATAAATGGACAGCAACAATCGCATCATAAAGGTTACTGATAACTTTATAGAAAGCCTAAACATGCCATGTTTGATGGACAAATACTATTTGAATGTAATAACTGTTAGTTAAATGTAGCGTTTTGCATCGTTATCGTTAGTTCTTTGATACATGTTAGACTAGCTTACCAAACTTGACGAATGAATCCAATTTGCTTTGGTACACGAATACAAGGTCGTTTTGAAGGTGACTTGTGCTGTCTATAGTGCCCAAACTGGAAGCAGCATTGGCCACAGCGACCAGGGAACTAGTAATAATTTGTGTAGGCAGCAACATACAAGCCGCCGCCCCATATGTACCTGCACAGCCGTAAGGAGCTGTCAAATAAAGGTATAAATCTGTAAAACAGTAATATGGGCAACGTGACCAGTGTTTGAGTATTTGTCAGAAGCTGTTATTGCGACAACTTGCCGCATGTCAGATAATGCGTCAGTAGATGTCATCAGTCAACCATGCTATGTGTCAGTGGCGGTCATCGTTCCAACGCAAAACGTGGACATACGGTATTCGTCAGACGCATGGCCGGTGTATGCGTCAGTTACGGTTATCGATAAGTCGTGACACGTGTCAGAATATGCGTCCGTAGCGGTTAAAGGAAAACCTGACGAAAACATAAGATAAGATGCTCCAAAGATATAATTTAACCTTCATTTTTTCCACAATAACGACGCAGTGGTGTCCTTGTACAAAGTTAATACAGATTAATAGCAGCATTAAAAATATACTAAAACATCGGAAAAACGCATCAAATGAAACTCAGCTAAATGTCTGCTTAAAGTTACATGTTTATGTAACTACATGCAAAGCAGAGACCATTTCATTGGCTTTGAAATGAAATTCATACACAGAGGCCTGCTAAAGTAAACAATATAAGAATAAGTCTATAATATTGATGTTTTCCCTTTGTTAATATTTACGTCATCACATTACTGACACAGATGGCTCAATACCCGATATAGCACAAACATCAGACGAAGGATTTATATGTTTATCAATTTTACATACATTTCGCACGATCTCTGTTGTATCCGTCCAAAATTGTGTACAAAAGGAAGTAAAAGTCATTCTTTCACTGACCAACTGTTTTCCAACAGAGGATACATTTTTAAAAAATCCTTATCAATTGTAATTTTGACATTTAAATTTTCCAAAAAAGTCGTTTTGAAACAAATGAGTAAACAGGGAAAAAAAAGATAAGAAAAGTTTTTTACAAACTAACGAACTTGCTTTTTCAGTATTTCGTTTTTGATAGCCTGCATGCCAAGCAACTGAATTTGTATAACGTGTTCATAAGCTTTGGAAGAAAAATAAGATTTTCCAGTCCCTGACCCACAAGTTTCCAACCCTGTTAAAACACCAGATACGACTATTGTTGTATAATTTGTTGAATAATGTAGTAGGCCTGATTCGCGAAAAAATAATTGCTATTTTATCCAGGAATAGTAGTTTCAGAAAACAGTTTGAAATTCCCGAGGGATCGGGTGGCATCCAACGGCAGCATTTTTGTATGTGATTTAGACTTCGATAAAGTAGGCGCCTGCCGATATTGTAATAGGCAACGAAAGTCGCCACCTGTCGCCTCTTAATAAAAAACAACTATTGAATATAAACATAACAGCTAACTTAGCATATGGGAACATTATTATTTTAACTAATGAGGAATTCACGGTTGTCGTCACTCACTTCCCGCCATTACACCAAGGCCCATAAGTCTGCTTGACAAGGCCACATGGTACTGTACAGCCATAGCTCCACCGGCTGATATACCAGACACTGAGACGGCATCTTTATTCACATTATACTGTTCTGTAAGAGATATAACAAATCAATTATTAGTCTTTAGACCAGGTAACCCAAGTGAATGGAGGCAGTCAGACAGAGATGCCTTATTACTGAAACACATATTATTTCTTCAGACTTTATTCAATACTAAAGGTGACGGTGTAGAATCTACATCAGTGATCACAAATATGGCACCAATCAGAAAAACGTCTCCCACTGTTCACCCAAAACCCAAAAGAAAAAAGTAATTTAATTTTGTATAAACAAAATTATGACAGCCAATGAAGACAAAAAGATCTTTAAGTTTCAGTCAAATAATATGACTATAAAGAAAAATACATTTGAGCTTAGTTGACGTATCGGTACTCCCTTCATATACTCCTCTACGTCCATACCGCTAAGCAGACGGGCTATCTTGGCAAGGGCTGGATTTTACCGCCCTCATCCTAACAAGCTAACAACTGCGCTTACCCTGTGTAGTCCTGATCTCTTCCCCAAATTGTGCCCACCTTTTTGCAAGTAGACAGCACGCACATGCAAGTACGGCGGGTTGGGACCACGGCTTTTGGTAGAATGCTGAACGTTTGCACACGAATTCCCTGTCGTATTGAGCGAGGATCTAGCGTTGAAATTGCGCCCTTTGTGAAATCACATATATTAATCTTGTTTAGCACAAACAACTTTAATCGGCTGTTAATTTTTCGATATTTGAAACAGTTTTGGAGATATGGCAAAACTCCAGTCTTAAGTCCCCATATAAATTGGGCTGTAGCAGGAAGGCTAGAAAGCCAAAATTCACAGACGTGTTACTATATAACCAACGCGCTATCTCTCCCTCTATCTCCGGTTTTAGCGATTTACTCGGGTTTTAGAGGTTAATCGTCCCAGGGCTAAACATTATGTTCAATTTTTGCACAAGTAATGATCACGTGACAGCGATTTCAGTGACGTCTACAAAGCAAAATGAGCTGATATGGATTGTTGCGGACGGTTTGGTGAGTATGTTCCAAGTTATTTCCAGTTTTATAACAAATAGTGTTTGTATCAAATATATCAAGAGCCGGCGTTGACAACCGCAACAGAAGTTAATTCAGAACAAACATCTTTGATACGACTCTATAATCTTCAACAACTAAGTTAATTGGACGGCAAGCTTAGTTTTAGGAGACCTAGTGTGTTGATATGTTCGTTAAGTAAATAGTGTATATGTTCCGTTGAATGAACTATGCTGTTGAGTAATTTAATAGCTTTTTTTAATTGTTCCGTTAAATGGTGCTTTTATATGGCAAGCCGTTTTATCACTGCTACCTTTATTCTACATATGTTGAATTATTTTCCACATATGTGAAATTCTTTTCAACATATGTAGAATATATGACTTTATTTTACATATGTGACCCGGCATAGCAAAATGAATCGCAGTGACCCTATTTTCTTAATTGATGTTTTAGTACAAGCGAGTAGACAGTGATCTCAGCTTTAAAATGATGCATCACTCATAGGTCTATGATGTTTCATCTCTGATATATCGCGGTTTGAAGTTGGCGATTGTTTTGCTTTATTTAAAGATAATTAAATGGCATAATTATTGGTTGATTACCTCTTATAAATCATCCGTTTAAAGGCACTTATCAATGTTTTTTTAATAAAATGAAACTTTTAATCGATAAAAGATATACTTACCTAGCTTTTAATGAGGACATGTTAATTTCAAATATTTTGCACTACTGACCGTCAATGCATTATATATCGAAATGTTCATTTGCGACTTCCGACTCATTTTGCTATGCCGGGTCACATTTGGTATTCCTCAACTATCCCACTTTATAACTACATGTACATTTGGTTGGTAATAAGCCTCGAGTGGCCATAGGCATGTAACAATACTAGTAATTATAGTGCGCACAGGTTTAAATACTTAATTATTCACAGTAATTATTAATACTTTATGTATTCATGCTATCAAATTGAAGTTAAACACTTGAACATGAATACGAGTGTGTAATTATATGAAGAGATTGCTCCCTTTGGTTTGGCCTTTACATTGTGTAAATATATTTCTTCTATGTGGGCTCAATACAGGTCCTGTGGTGGTCCTCAGGTATAGGACAGTCACACCTACAGGGTGATTCTTGTCATCAGGTGGATAGTTTTCAGGCATGTGCTGTTATCGTTTTTGGTAAAACCTTAAAATTGGTCCTGTAAAATTTTGTGACATAACCTAACACTTGCATTTGCCACTGCCTGTTTTGAATATGCAAATGTGGATTCATGAAAAATAAAGCTAAATTGCTTTATAATACAAACTTCATTGTTGATCAGATTGACAAAATTTGTCAAAATCAGTGGCAATTTGCAAATTTAAACGAACACTGTTGGGTAACCTATAAATCGGTCCTCCTAAAATAAGTTTGCATAACTCTTCAATCCGTTCTCCCTAACGGCACAGGCCTAGTGGTTTTTACAAGGTTTGATTTCGGTTTTGCTCCATGTTTTGCACAAGCCAAGTCAATTGGTGCCCTATATGTATGCAACTGAAATACCATAAAGTATGGCATTAAACTCCAATCAGACACACAAACAAAATCAAGCTGTAGAGGGAACTATTAAACAGTGGACATGTGAGTATGACAGAGTTAGGCAGAAGAGAGAGAGTTAATGACCTGACCTGTAGGTACCCCATGATAACACAGTAAAGTGTCAGAAAGACGGCCACAGTCCCGCCACAGTTTCCTGTCTCCCAATACGCTTTTGTTCACCAAAATCCTTCTCATTTCCGTGGTTACCCACAACTACAGTTAGATTTCTCGTAAACACAATCAACCTTTGTTCATATCTAGCGATATTTTTCTTTCATTTATTTTCTCGTTCTATAATAAGACTTCAAGCTGATGTTTGAGAGCTTTAAACAATTTCATTTTGAGGACTATATTGAAAAAAATAAATAAAACAAATAAGCAAGGATAAACTGGTGAGTCTTATGATTTGTTTTGAACAAATTGTGACACAAAAATGATTACACCAGTCTTCAAGGAGTTCAACTTGAATTTTCATCATTTTGTTTTATGAATTTTAAAATACTAAAAAAGAGCAATATCAATAACACAGTCACAGTACACAGTTATATAACTTCTTGAATTATGTCAGTAAGGCCTATACACAAAAACATTTAAATACACAGATGTTTTCATTTAATAATGTCATACGATCTCCAATATGACCTATTGAAAGAACAACAAGTGTCATATTCAAATATTACATGACAGATCGGATGTTTAAATATTGAAAAAAATTTTTTTTTAACAATATTCAAAAATCGAATCCATTCAACAATATCAGATTTAACAGGAACAGCATGTTAATTTGTATGCAGGAACTGTCATTATTAATATGACATAACCATGAAAGATAAGATGGCTTAGACTGGCTGTTGCCATATTTTGTTCAGTGTTCAGCTAGAAATAGACTGCTGTGACAGGCCATGTTTTACTACTCTGTTTACCATGCAGATTTTAACTCCTGATGTCTGGCGAGACAGGACACCACAGCATTATGGGATTGGACATTGATATTCTACGGACATTAATCATTGCTTTTGTGTAAAATTCAACCTACGCAGTTTTCATATAATTATGAGCGCCCTCACACTTTACTTTATAGCACTGGAGAAAAATTAACTTTCCAACATTATGGAAACACTTCACATCACAGCTTGTGATCATTGTTGGCATATGCTGCTGTCATATAAGTAAAATACCCTTAGGCATGACCAATCAATCAATCATATAATTAGGAGTGCCCTCTGGCAATGGCCGTGCAATTTGTTTAGAGCATAGCAATAATGGTTTTATTGGAGGAAGGTATATTTCTCAACAGGGCAAAACACTTCATCATTTACGGCTGAACCAGTAGGAATTACTGTTGTAACATCCCATCTTTATTTAAGAGAAATACCCTTGAGTATACGAAGTAAAACATCATTAAAAACTATGGGTTGATTGGGAATTAAAGGTCCTCATAATTGATATGTAGGGCCTATGTGAATTTCATTTTCATTGTTTATCAGACATAGTTTCTAGAGCTATCTAGCTTATTTTCTTATGTCGTTTGCTGTGGCTACTGACCAGTCACAGTCAGCCAGATAATATTGAACCAATGATGACTCAAATGCTCCCAGCTGTTTTAAATCTTACAATTTAAACAAAATAAAAGATATCGACATACTTGTTATGCACAGGATGATAAGTCTCTGACTAAACAGGTTTTTTTTTTATAACCAGAGATCTATTTATAAGTACTGGAAAGTGGACCGAATTTAAAACATATTTTGAAATATATTTTAAATTGAATTATAATCTTGTTTGTCTTATTCTATCTAACTTATAGAATACTTTGTGAAATTGGTGACCAAGAGAAACAGGTGCTTGCTATGTATAAGACAATGATCCTATCTAACTTTAACAGTTAATGTAATTGGAGATTTATCAGAGTGGATTATTTAAACTGTGAATCTGATCTTTACACATTGCCGTCCCGGGACACGCTGATCTTATTACATTGCCGTCCTGGGACATGCTGATCTTAATACATTGCTCCCATGGGACACTCTGATTTTAATAAATGGCTACCCTGAGACACACTAATGGGCCCCCTGTGGTTAGCGTGAATCTTTAATTATATTAAAAGTATCGTGTTGTAATCTGTATTATTATGTTGTCAATATGAATAGATATGATAAACTATTTTAAAATTTGCTATTCCTTTGACTTTATTTAATATGTGATTTTGACCAATTAAAACCGGTTGGTATTTGTTAATGTGGGTTGATGTATTGATGCGAGACCATATTTCATGGGTGTTGCTATGGCAACAAAAAGAACGGTGACTGATTTGAAGATATTCATACTCCTCAACCATAAAGAAATAATTATTATGTTATATGAGTCACTGATAAGTTTATATATCCTGAAAACTTGTGTAATGTGTTGAAAAGCATATGAATCAAATTTATGAGAGTAGCCTACATGTAAATTTGACTGCCCGGAGGTCTTATACTAGTACCACCGTATGCTACAGCTGTACGACGAGAGTGGGCAATGTTTTATAGTTATTAGGTTGTAAGCAAAAATCTTTCAACAAATAAGTAAAAAAAAAAAAGATCCCTTTTTCTTTCAGAAAAATCTACATTTGATTTAGTAATTTCTAACAAGTGAAACAAAAGCATGAATCAAACTCTGCAATAAAGCGACTTCATGATTTTTTACAATTTCTGTGGCATTGCAGACAAACTGTGTAGTGACCATTCAGAGGCAAATAAATTGATACAAAAAATATTTTTTAAAAGTTAAGAAATAAACGGAAAAAAAAGGTTTTTTGTTGAGTTTTTGCACAGTTGCATATGGAAAATGTGAATGATACATCGAAAGCTTCCAACGGGAATGTCTGAATTGTTACAGATAAGAGCTAATTGCAGCCATTCAGTCTGTATGATTTATTGTGAAGGAAACAAGATAGCATGTTATATGATTCCATTATAACCTTGTGTGTAGGAAGTGGCCCGCCTGGAAAAATGAATGGTGTAATTAGGCTGGATTTTATCAAAGTCATTTGTTACTGCATAACCAGATAGCGGTTGCAAAAACGATGCAATTGCTGGACCTCTGCCTGCTGAGCCGTTTACAAACTGGCCTATCACTGCAAGTCCTGCATCCCGCACAATTCTTGGCAGCAGAACTAAATACCCGAAGCATGATTGAAAGCCTGGGGTCATTTCGATCATACTCTAACCTTACACCCCTCATTTCCCTTAATGGGTTTGTCCAACAGAGAGGTCATCTAGTATTGGTATTAAAGGTGCAGAAGTGAATAGCCATGAATTTAAGCTGCCCTAGTTTGGTATAATTTGTAGGAAAGGAAAGTTTATTATGTGTGGGTAGTTCTACAAAATTAATGTCTGTAATTTTGTGCATGTGACTGATTTGAAACTTAGTTTCACTTTTCAGACACAGAAATGGTGTTTTTGTGTTTTTTCTTCATGGCTTAATTATAGTTATTTTATTCACATGCCGGCCATAATATTAAAACCGTCCTCCCACGTGAGTGTTCAACATTTTTTAAACAAATGTAAGTTTACAGTTATATCTGAGACAAATTCTGGTTCAGTGCAGTATGTTTAAAGTGTAGATAAACTGTCTTTACTAAGCACTAGAGGAACATTAATTTTTCGACAAAATAAAACAGTCTACATATTTTTCTGTAATATCTTTCATTTAAATAAAAATGGTGTTAGCATCATTACAATATTTTTTTCTTTTTTCTAAAACACAAATTTGTCCTTTTTTGCAAAACAGTAATACAACACTCTCTATTTTACTTAGAAAATAAATATACTTCACATTTTGTGGTTGTGTTGGTGCATCTATTGAATGTTTAAGTATATGGCCACCATGTTAGTGGGATTCTCCTGGGCCTGTATTAATCAATCTGTCAATCACTCAATCAATCTTTTGCATCCGTCTTTGAGCATTTGAGCAAATGTAAATAGTGCATTTGAACAAGGAATATTTTGTTCTGTCAAAATAAAATTAAATTATTGCACTGACTTTTTCACTGTTAACACTTGTTAAGAATAATGCATGAACTGGCTGTGCGCTAATGTAAACCCAGCTTGAATATGAGATCAAGACCACGATGGACGTATGGGCACTTTGCAAGAGTTAAAAAAAAAAAGACAAAATTTAACACGGAATGATTCCCAAATGTACAATTATAGGTTCAGTTCCAATTCTAACTTCTAGTCTGTTAACAAATAAAGAATTATTCTTTTTCTTTTAGCTCACTATCTAAAGATATGAGATCTTATCTTGTTTAGGACTAGTTTGTAGAAAACAATATTAAAAACACAAATACTACAGTTTCTGTTAAAATCTAATGGAGTTGTTTTACGCATCACATATACGATGTGTATAAAACAATACAATGAACTGGAGACAAGTTAAATGAAAATGATTTGTATTCATGGCCAAAGTTAATCAACCAAACTGAGACAAATAGTTTAACGCCAAAGCCATTTCTCCATTGGGTTTGTGTAGAATCAGCGAGACTGTGGCGAGTTTCTCCCTGGTTATTACAGGACAGGGAGTGTCGGCTAGTAAAACTCAATAGGTCTGTGGTCTCTTTATGACCAAGGCCTGCAGACCTTCTCCATCAAAACTCTATTCTTCCCAGCTTTTCATGTTCAGTCTAACTTCCCAATGTGATTGTCTAATCAGCAATCATTTACATCAATCTTTTATCAGGGTATCTCAGATATTGACTGCTCCCTGTAATCTCACTTTATTACTACATCTTCTATTTATTACAATCTGATTACATTTTCCTGATTTACTCTTCCAGTCCGTGTTTCTACATTTGATTTTCTGTTCTGCTGACTTATCCAGAAATCTTGGAACTTTATGTTCTCTGAGCTAAGTGGGCTTAATCCTTTATGAAAATCATTCTTTGTTTTTGTTTTTTCTATTTTTATTTTGTTAATATCTTAATTGTCCATGTTATGTTTTATTACCTTGTTTAATACCCGTGTATCATATTTTGTCCATCATACGGACTCCGTCCTGCTTGACCAATCACCTTATAAAGGACCCCCATGTTATTTTCAAGCAGTTCACTTTCATATTTTCCATTACTCAACTACTTTTTTCTATTGTTCGCCAAGCGTTTGGGATTTAGGTGATCAATGATTCAGTTTATGGTGATCAATAACATGTTGTAAAAAGTCAGCAAATTGTCAGATAGTATAAATGTGACAGGATTTGTTCAACCGAAATTGGGGACAGATTTTAATGTGTTTTACTTTAATATGACGATGGTGGACACTATGTGGAAGCTCTGTGTGACCTCCTGCTCTCTGAGCTGATGGACAGTTGTGATGTCTTATATGTCAATGCAATGTTATAAAAACTTAAACTGGTTGCACCTCATTTTCTGTTCCTTCACCCATTAGACTGGTATGTACTCATGGGTATTAAAGCTACTCTGGAGAAGAACAATAGCTTTGTTGTGTTTTACCCAAAATTTGCCTTTAATATGGCATCATGTTTTGGTTTCTGTACTTTCTTTTTGTATTTTCATTTTTTTTTTGTCAGTAGGGTTGGCTGGTTTCATTTAACCGTTAGACTGGTATGTGCTTATGAGTAAAATAACATAAAAAATAAGCTTTATCGATTTTCTGAAGAAGATGTACCGGTATTTAAAATAGCTCAATGTTTTCATTGTCTTTAGGATTGGGTGGTTTTCTTCAGTGCCTATTAGTGCTCTTAAGTTAAGCAGGCCTATTGGATTGTTTTCAGTTATGGACTTGTCTTGTCTGTTGTCAGTTTATTTGGGGGGTGGTTTTCTTGGCGCTTTTTCTTGGGGTCGGTTTATTTTAAGAATTTCGGGCTGGTTTGTGCCCATGTAAGTGAAGTTACCTTAAGTAGGTATAGGGAATTTTCAGAAAGTGGTATTCTGTTTTTTCCACATTAGTTTCAAACTTCCCCATTGTGTAGTTTAAAAAATTCCAGTGAATAAAAATAGCACATAATGACCATTATTCATTCCTTTTTATTAATCCAATCTTTGTCTTTATGTTTTACCTGTTATATATTTATATGGTAGAGAAAGAAATTGTGTTGGATTGGGAAATGAAGCAATACATGAACGCAGGTCAAGCAATCTTTTATTAAATTGACCTCCTGTTATTTCATTGTGTGGATAGGCCACATGTGAGATGTATACATACAAAATCCACTTGTTTTCCCTGGAGTTTGTCTGGAAATTCCATTACTTTGGTTGAAATACTTGTTGATTAATTACTTCTTGAAGAGGTGGGAGAGGAAATTGAATTAGTTTAATTAGCAGTTTACACCATTCTCAGTGGACTTCAGCAATCATGAAACATTCAGA
>JAVFBX010224834.1:0-20953 GCA_034783855.1 Mopalia kennerleyi | reverse complement strand
TGATTAAAATATATTCTCACTCAAACTTACCATATTTTGAAATGAAATTGGAATTTTGAATGAATATTAAAGAAAAAGGAAGAGGTGCTACACGCCAATTCCATGGCAAATATTTAATCTCATAGTCGAAAATACAAATCAACAAATGTTGCCATGTAGCACCCCTTTGGTTCGAATATTTTCTCACTCAAATTGCCACTTTTGATAAATGTTGAAGTTTGAATGTATATTGGAGGAAAACGAAAAGGTGCTACACGCCAATTCTATTATAAATAGTTAGTCACATTGGCAAACATGCAACACAACAAATGTTGCCATGTAGCAACTCTTCGATTAAAATATATTCTCACTTAAACTTTCCAAATATTGACATGAATATGGAAGTTTGAATGCATATTGGAGAAAAACAAAGAGGCGCTACACTCAAATTTAGTTGCTAGAGAACGTTGCAGGCAGCAGGCGGCAAGAGATCAGTTCAGTTAAGGAGCTATCAAATCAAACCTTTAGGTCAACTGGCCCGAAAGTTTCATACATCACTCTCGGACGAGTCTACTTTCAAATTGAGGTGTGGAAAGTGTGGAAACTGATAATTATGACGTAACGTCCACTTTGAAACTGCACGTCATATACCTTTGTTGATGAAGAATGTAACGTCATAATGCCCACAAGGATTAAGAACAAGTATGGTTACAACGATCCTCCCTCTCCCAAAGACCCCCCTCTCGCCCCTCTCCCAAAGACCCTCCCTCTCCCAAAGACCCCCCTCTCACACAAAATGTACATTCTATGTGTAACAAATCAAGCTTCCTCGAGGTAAATGATAAATAAAGTTATTAAACGAGCGTAATATTATTTAAGTATAGCCATACATGGAACATTGTGCGGTTTACAACTTTTAATCCCTTTGAATCTGAAGTACATGTATACTCTGTTGGAAAGTTGTCGATTACTTAATATCACACCTTTCTATACATGTAGGTTTGGTTTTGTTTACATAAAAAATCCTGCTTAATCCTTGTCTACAAAGTTTACTCAGTTATAATTTTAAATTATTAAATAATGTTGGGCTTCAGCCTACAAGGCATATCTTTTTTTATAATTAAACCAAACTAAATGACAATGGAGCAATTTATACTTCTCTGCCAATTAATAACAAGTAACCTAGTTCAAATCCACAAAACTACGTGTAGACAGCATCCCTACCACTAGCTCGTTGCTATTGTGTACCGTTGTAGTTGTAACTGGTCGAAGAGTTTATGTCAACTAGGAAGGTTGTTTGCCACTGTTAACTGTAGTAGATGCTTTCATAATTCTATAGGAAAGGGTAAATTCATTCAAAAAAACAAATGTTGATCACAGTACCTTTCAGATTATATCGGATTTGAGAAGCCCTGATTTCCATCTTCAGCATAAAAATAAAATGGCTGTGTTCAATTCCGTTCGCGGGAAATCCAATAATGCATTGAGATCGAATTTTGTACATTTACAACAAATACTGTAAACATACATCAATATTGACAGTAATTAATTTAAAGTGTATTTTTGTATAAAATTACATTTTCAATTCTGTACATTTACAACAAATACGGTAAGCATACCTCAATATTAAGAGTAATTTATTTACAGTTTATTATTGTTTAAAATTGCAATTTAAAATATGTACATTTACAACAAAAAACTGTAAACATAAACCAATGTTGAGAGTTATTTATTTACAGTGTATTTTTGTTTAAAATTACAGTTTCAATTTTGTACATTTACAGCACACACTGTATACATACATCAATATTCACAGTAATTTATTTACAGTATATATTTGTTTAAAATTACAGTTTTCTTTTTGTGCATTTACAACAAATTACTGTCAACATACATCAATATTGCGAGTAATTTAATTACAGTGTATTTTTGTTTAAAATTACATTTTCAATTCTGTACATTAACAACAAAATACTGTTAACATACATCAATATTGAGAGTTATTTATTTACAGTATATATTCGTTTATATTTACAGCTTCAATTTTGTATATTTACTACCATTATTGCAAACATACATAAATATTGAAAGTAATTCATTTACAGCATATATTTTCGTTTAAAACTACAGTTGGCTTGAATGTAAAATTACAAGCACTTTTCAAATTACTGTAAGATTACACAGAATTGCAAAATTAACATGACAATGTTGTATATTGACAGCAAGATTTGTAGTTCTACTGTTGTTTGGTATGTAAACGTTTTACAGTACATTTTGCTGCTACAAAATACAGTGATATTTACAGTAAATCTACTAAAATTTCTAACAGTGTACGTTTAACAGTGGAATACCTAGAGGATGAGAACATTAATGTGTTGCCATGGCCATCAAGATCGTCCGCTGTCGTCGGTCCATAACGAGAACATTACCACATACTTGTACCAACTTTAACTGTGCTACCTCCAAAAATACTGAATTATCCCGCTTTGTATTAAAGAGATAATTCTATTAATATTTGGCCTATGCGTTTCTTTTTTGACAGAGTATATGTTCACATCGGTGGAAAGTTCCGTGACTGTGACTAAACATGAGAGCCTCGCCGCTTGCCTTACTGGTAAGGTAGTGTGGGAAAGATAAGCTCTATTTACGTAGATACACGTTCTCAGTTACGTAAAGTTTCCGACAGGCTTTAAGAAAAAGTAAATAGGTTTCAATGTCGTATAACAGTTATAACAGAAATTGTGTTTGTAGGTTGTGTCCGTTTTCTTTTCAAATTGTAAAAGCGCACGTCAGACCTTTTAGTGCGCTGTCGCTACTGGATACGTATTTAATCCTTTTATATATTAGGACGATATTGCCAATGCTATGGTGTAGTTTGTAAAATAACATAGCATCAGACATTTTGACGGTAAGTTTGTCTTGTTATTCCATTAGGACTAATATACCTATTTACGTTGATGCTCACAACTGAATAAGCAATATAGAGTGAGCAGCTTAAGTCACATTTATTAGTACATAATAAGGAAGGGCTTAACGTTATTATGTTGTAATTATTTTGTACGTTATTAGTAGTGAGCAGTCGATTTGAATGCTCTCTACTGATAAAGAAGGATTTGTGCGTTATCAGTAGTGAGCAGTCGATTTGGCTGCTCTCTACTGTTAAAGAAGGATTTGTACGTTATCAGTAGTGCGGGATCGAACCTGGCCACACATGTGAAAGAAGGCTTTGTGTGTTAGGTGTGTTGGCGGCTCGATTAAGGGCTTAACGTTATTATGTATTCATTTTTTTTTTGTGCGTGTATCATTTATTGGTACATAATAAGGAAGGGCTTAACGTTATTATGTAGTAATTATTTTGTGCGTTATATGTAATGCGGGATCGCTTTGATCCCGCATTACTGATAAAGAAGGATTTGGCGTTATCAGTAGTGCGGAATGGTTTGCTCTTTAGTTCTTGATAAGTTAGGGCTCTACGTTATTTAGTACTAAGCAGCAGATGAGAGCAGCGCCCTCTACGTGACGTCACCGGCGCCATGACGTCAATATGTACGAGTAAACATGTCTCGACGTCCTAAAGGGAACGTTACAACAACGACATCGATTGAGTTATCTCACTTGAACATGCAAGTTCCGATGGCGTTGCGCTGTGGTCATCCGGGCATTTTGCTATGACATTATAGCGAAGGTTTGTTACTTCTCATGTAGCGGATCAGTTAGCTTTGTAAACATAGCCAATACATACAATATTGATTTCCTGTTACTGAGCTATGCACCGGCAAGCGCCATCTTGGATAGTGACGTCATTCCCGAGCTCGCCAAAGCGCATTTTTTGCCTTTCATAACAGGAAGGGATTTCACTCTGGTGTGAGAAACCAAAGTGGAGCGCCACGGGCTAATTGGCATATTTCCATTTACTAGTGTTTTATCTTCATGGCTCATTACTTTCTTACCGTTAATGCGCAAAAACAGAACGTCTTAATTGCTAACTGCCAGCCACTGCCTGACTTCGCATTCAGAACCACAGGTGCAGCCAATAGGTGATATATATGAAGTTCCGGGACATGGCAGATTCTTGGAAAAGTAATAAACTTGAGATTTACTTTTAAGTTCGAGCAGAACCCTGTTCAGTAGGCCTTAAAGGTATTAAAGAAAAGACCCCGTAGGAATGTTCTAATTATTTGTATCATACAGTGGCTGTGGTATGTTGTTTATGCTTGTCAACAGGTTGTGTGACAGGATTTTCCAGACGCTCTAACCCGGCATCGTCAAACAAACGAACAAACAAACAAAACCATAAGCTAGAGAACACCTGGACTGTAAACAGATACAATTCGACCAGATACGTATTCACATGGGGTTGAATATGCCTCAATATATATATCGTGGTTGTGTGCGCTATCAAAATCTAAAACAATTCCGTATTCACTTCTGCCGTGGATACCTGTGTTATACACAACTCTTTGTTAATGTTTACATAATTCATTCAGGCCTTAAAAGGAACTCAGCTGTTTTTCGACCTAAACTTATTATTTTTATGGCATATTTCCAAAGACAATAATCTATATTGCACTTGCATTCAAGTAAGCATAACCGTTAATTAGTTAATTTAACAAGTGGGCTGACGTCATTGTTCGAAAACACGGTTGGTCACCACCGTGTCCGTTTGATTATGGATGCATTGGAAGGCATCTCATGATCTGTTACAACACGGCCTATACACAAGCTGCGTCATCCAAGCGCAATGTTAATCTGTTGTAGGCTATACATATCAAAATAGCTCTTTGTGTAATACATACATTTAGGCTGTTTTCAGCTGACACACTGATTCGGTCCTCATCCGGGGCCTAGGATTTAATTGTTAACCGTCTAGATCGACAGAAAGAGCAAGTGCTGCAGCCACCAAAGTGCAAGTTAACCTTTCAAGACTACATGAGAGCCTACTCTCAACACAAAAGGAAATAGCTCATTTAGGACTCACGTATATTTGATAGGTTAAAGTTCAATAACAGGCTCCTTCCAACAGACGGATGGCGTATATATATTAACATGTATTTTAATCGAGCAGAAAGACGATTTGCTTGTCTGGTTTCAAAACTCGGGACTCTGGCCAGTGAGACCAGCGCTCTAACCATCCGAGCTACACAGGCTCACGATAGAACGACCACGAATATGCATCAAACTTGGCGGTTGTTAGTGAGTGAAATAGCGTGTTGGATGAAAATAGTTTGTTTCGATACATCCTCTCTTTCGTCGAGAAAAAAGCTTAGCCACCGATTAACGTACCACATTTAAGTGCCCGAGTGTTGATATAGAGCTGACGTCATTTTCAGGAACTATTTTTTATTTATCACTGAAAGAACAATACGGTTTGATTTTACTGAGTGATACGGTAAGATATAGTGCATATAATTATGTTTATTGTTTATCTCCCACTTACATAGACTTCGGGTGGAATAGCAACAAACTCCATTATTTTTTGTGTTACATTTGGAATCATTTGACGTTAACTGTGTCACGAGTCTCTTTTTATCTCACTTATTCGGAGAAACAGTAGAGTTACAACAACAACAACACGAATGTACCCAGGATACAGGCGAGTGCTTTACAAGGCCCATCCTATTTTGTAACCACCAAGTACCATCTACCTTTTCAACGCATGCTGGGAACTTTGAGATTAACCCGCACTAGCACTATCGTTCCAGGAGGTCACATGACGGCGTCCTACTTTTAGCCACAGTTACGAAAATTCCAGCTGCTTAACACGTTGACTGCCGACTACGAGTTATCTCGTAACAGAGGATGTACGGAATTCTGCCAGGTACGAGTTATCTCGTAGAAAACAAAGACTTGGTAAAACCGCTCATGAGAGAATCTGGAATGCACTACAAGCCTAATTTAGACACTATTGTCTTGATTGATGAATAAATAAAACAACGATCGTGTATATGTGGACAATAATGTCGTTTACTTTTTCTTTGTACATATCTGCATGACGTAAGCTGGCAATGGTGGACGATTTATTGCGTCACACTGCCAGACTACGAGTTAACTCGTATTAACTCGTAGTCGGGGTATTCCCCTTTCTGTGGTTACTGTGGAAGCTGTGACCTGAATAAAGTTGCGGAAATGGAATATTTCGATGCCGTCTATCAAAATCCACGCTTGGCATATATGACCATTTTTGGACATTTTGACCGGCAGTCAACGTGTTAAGAAACCGGCGTGTTTCTAGTCCCTTATTTCATTAATAACAGACATCACTGCGGACACATTAAACCACTGCCAGCACTTTTTAGAAAAGGAAACCGCAGAATAATTTGGAAAAATGACTTGGTGTCTGCCTAATTTTGAAAAAAGAAAAACCTGCAGTAGTCTCTATATCAAGACAAGAATTGAAAAAACATGTCAATATTGATTTTTTTCAAAAACTGACTTTGTTTCTTGACTAATGTTTGTTTGTTTGTTTGATTGGGGTTTAACGTTGTACTCGAGGGTATTTCACTTATAAATATGATGAAGGATTGTCCACTTCACACTGTTCCTTGCCCTATTATGGTGGAAAACCGAGGAAAACCTCGTAAAAACCACCCCCGCGATAGGCGTTGGAAAGCGCACTCGCTAACCACTACGCCGCGTCCGCAGGCCTCTTGGCTAATGAGAATATTTTACACAAAAATGAGGGTATATTATGGAAATAATATTGAATTATTTTAAGAGAATATACTAATACAAGTTCATACAGGCAATTCCATAATATAAGAAAGCTGCATGAATCACTTCGGGACTTAAAAAGGTCATGTTTGTCTGCCTGTGGTTTTGTATTGTACCCACAGTTATCTTTCTGAAATAAGGGTGTGTCAAACCATGTGACCTTGTCCTATACTGTAGGTGGCCAATGGGAATTGAACCTGTGATCAGTTTATTGAATGAGGCTCAATAGACGCCTTGCTGGCCACGGAACCAGAGTCCGTGGCCACAGTATAGGACAACAGAACATATAACAATGTACAATACTAATTTAAAGCCACAAGTCAATCAGATTTAGCTCCTTGTTTCCACTAACCAACTGTCCAAACTGGATTGCTAAGTGCAAGTTTTTAATTTTAACGATTATTGAGCGACGTCACATCACAATAGATATGGTTTGTGAAAGTGGAAATAAAAACCAGTTTCGAACTTTTCGAAACACTGTGACAGGCCGGCACTTCATAAAAGGAAGAGCAATGACTTTGCAGCAAGACTAGCAGTCACATTAGTCTAATTGCTACAAAATAATAAAATATCACAAGTAAATAATGTGCGTTCATCCTCTCGTAAGAGGCATCTACTAAATTTTAAAGAATCAAGAAGTAAGCAGCTGGGCTATTGTAGTAGGATACTTACTGAATGAATCAGTCAAAAATAAGATGTCATTTAGAGACATTTACATCTACCAATTTAATGCTGAATAAATATTTAATATAAGCTTTTTGATTATTTGATGTTTTTCTCTACAAATAATTGAAATAGTGTGCCAGTCTTCGATAATAATATCCTGCCTTGTAACAGTTGTTTCATGATGACTGACTTATAAAAATTTAGCTTACAAGGGCCAATATGGCAGGCTATGACTTAAAGGTATGGTCAAGCGGAGATTCTTGACTGATCCACAATAAACCACAGGTAAGAAGCAACGTTTATAAAGAATGTTTCTTGCTCAGTGTTATGTTATGCCTAAGTTTTTTTCACTCGCCAAATCACGACAGGAGAATCCCATATTTGCATGAAACTTGTAGTAATCAATGACAGGACACAAAACTGGGTACACTAAGACTGGGTGGAATCATCCATGTATGACACAGGTCTAGTTGTAAGGGAGAATGTGGTCTTCCCATGATTATCTAACTTATTATAAGACCAGTTTATAGGGTTCCCAAATTATTTGCATTGTTCGTCTTAATTTGCATTCTATTTCTGATTTTGAAAATTTTTTGTATCATCAATTCATTTGTATTATAAAGCAATTTTGCTTCATTTTTCATAAATGCACATTTATATATTTAAAATATCAACAAAGCAGCGACAAATGCAAGTGTTAGGTTATCTCATGGTGAGGAGCCATTTGAAGGGTCTGTGGGAAAAGATTACAGCACAGGCCTGAAGACACCAAAGCATGTTATTGCTCATTAGCTCAACGGACACCAGTGCTGATTAATCGTCCTTGCCTTCAGCCACCCTTTAAGCTGATGTTCATTGTACTATTTAGATAATAAACTTTTACCGTTCTTATCTTTACCTAATTCTCGACTACCAAGAAAAGTCTGTAGTATTTTACACTTGTATACATATATCATTATTCTCAATAAAATAGGCACAGAAATAAAACAATAAAAAAGAAAGACATAAATCCTTAACAACATATGGTCACACCTCCTTAAAATACATCTCATTTACATACAGAAACATACAGAAATAACACGAATTACATGTATATAAATATATATTACAAGTTTCCGGATAAGACTACATACAAATTTGAAAACAAACCTATTAACTAGACCCCATGTGCCAACTGACAAAATCAAACACGCCCCAAATAACCATATTCATTATTATCTTCAAGCTCAGAAAATAATTGCTTTCTTCCTTCATTTAGTCCATTTTGTTACAATATACACACTTAACAGGATTAACTAGCACAATGTTATTCAAGCACTTTCTAATCTTAGCCAAGGTTAATATAAACTGGCAGTGCCAGTATTAAAGAGTACACAGTAATGCCCAAATGAAACTAACCCCAAACTTTATTCACCTTATTCTAATACTAGTATGTTACTACTCGAGTAAAACTTCAATCCAATGTAACCAAGAATGATTAATTCATAACCGCATTCTCCAGTATAATATGTCACCAATATTACAGTTATGTACTTCAAAAGTGATTGATTGATTGATTGGTGTGTTACACAGTGCTTATGGGTTTTTCATTTATATGACGGTGGTGTATAATTAACACTAGCACAACCAAGATGTGAAGCATTTACATAATGTTGGAAAGTTAATATTCCTTCGGTGCTAAGTATAGACATCAGTGCTACTCTTCAAACAAACTGCCCGTAGCCAGACGGTTGTACTCCAACATGAACAAATTCCACAACAATAAAATATGATTGTCCGTTTAAATGTTGGGACTTGCACACTTACAGGACATGCCCTCATCTTACTCTACCAGACTTATATATGTTGAAAAACCTAATGGTAACCTAGTTAAACAAGCCCTATGATAACTTGTGACTCCCTCATATCCCTCATATAACTGTGGTTCACTTGGGGACTTTAACCAGTGCAGTACATTGAAGGACTAACAGTCAAATAGCCACAACCTCGCGCCACATAAAGTGTAAGGTGTATGCTCAGTTTGAAAATCAATCTTTCGACAATGCTAAGTTAGGCCTGCACTAAAAGACATAAATAAGCCTAGGAATAATTTCAGACACCAATATAAAACATTTCTGACCATGGTCATCCGTCTGATAACAACTACATTGTATATTTACTTTACTCTATTTACTTTGCTATTACCTGCAATTAAAATTCACTAAGCATAATAACATTTTATTCTTCTCCACACCGCCATAATGTAGTGCTTTGAAAATATATTTTGTTACTTTCTTTATTATTGGTTACTTATTGTGTAAGTAAATACATGGGAAAAAGACATTTGTTTATATTAACAAAGATTATCAAGGCAAATATTCATTTTACTGATTGATATCCGTATTCAAAAGATACTTATCTTCTTTCTTATCAACTGCTCATTGATCATTCAGGAAAATATTTTATCAGCACTCAATGAGATCTACTTGCACATCAGTCAACCTTAAAAATAGTTCTCCACATTTTGGAATCATAATTGTCTCCCCTTTACACAAATTATATCCGTTTTCATATATTACCTCCCCTTATGATTATCCTCGAGATCATTCTGTCATGCCTATTCTGGAAGGTTTGAGCTCAGTTATTGTTGAGCTGGTTTTCGGATGCTATTTTCAAAAATATTGCACACGTTTGATCGTACAATGTATTAATCAGTCATTGCTTCAAAACATGTTTAGAAATATATTTACTTTGAACCACCAGCTGTTTACTATATTCATTTGATTTAAACCATAACTGTCTGCATTAAATAGCTAGATGGCACTTGACATTTTTTTTTTAAATTTCAACAAATTTTTTTTATTATTAATTTGTGATTTAATATGTCAGTTTTGGGTTCAATTTCTGATAACTTATCAGAAAACCCTCTCAACAATATCCAGGCCAAATGTTTTTAAACTTGATAACTGTTTTGGTACCATACACTGGTGGGTCCAAGGTAAATGCGAGACACCATGTACTCCCTTCAATCTCTGCCAAGTTCTTCACATTTAACAAAAATGTCATCAATTTTATTCCAACACTACAAATAATAATTTTTTAAGTCATATATTATATATATTGTATATTTTTTTCTAAGATAAAGCCCACTTTAGACTGAACAAAATTGAGGATCAATTTCCATTTCCATGGTGCACAAATTATATTCTTCTTTGGAACTGGTATTCCAATTTGAAAATCTGTTTCAGATATTGTTGTGCAAGCCAATGACATTTGTGAACCCATGTCATTGGACAACACTCAATTGTCACATGATCAAGTTTCAGACATTGACAGATATTGTTTGCGTGATTGGGGTTTAACGTGGTACTTAAGGGTATTTCACTTAAATGACGATGGATTGTCCACTTCACTTTGCTTTTTACTTAAATACGGTGGAAAACCGGAAAGAAACGTCGAAAAAATTATCCCCCAATTGCGTAGCTCAACTCATATACCTAATGGTTGACATAGGGTCTTGAACCCATAGATGTTTACCACTAAGCCACAGGCTTGACAGAGATTGAAGAGATACTCTGGAGATCTTGCTTTTGGATATAGCCTACATCACACAACCAACAGATGAGCTACATCCCTCAAGCAGCTTTGTCACCAAAGGGTCTTAGTGCATATGCTGGATTTCCTCAACTAATTTTTTCTCATTTAAACTGGCTGGATTCCTTTTATCTTGAACCATATTGCTGCATACACTGATTTACCACAGAGCGAATATCCCATGTGTTTTTTCTAATAACTGTATGCACTATGCATAATAGTAGGCATTCATAAGCTATTGACATGTCTTTAATGTTTCTCTTTAATAGGACTTTCACATTTTCAGTGGTTACCTCCCTTCACATGGCTTCTCTCCCTTTATGAATATTCCAGTATGTACAAAAAAACAGCCACACATCTCTATATCTATTTATATGTCCGTCTGTACAGAGAATGGAAAAAGTCTTTGGTCTAGTTTAGATTGGTTTGTAAAGCAATGTAGTCACATATTTCTTCCTAAATCTATGAGTAGCACTAAGTACCATTACACCATCCTGCAAAACAACAAAAAAGACGATTTAATGTTTATATATCCATAAAAAGTCAGATGAGACACAGAAACTTCACAGTAATATAACATTCCAGACAGATTTGCATAGAATTTCTCATGATGGTAGGACACATGCTACTATTTACATGTGTTTTATTTGCCAAGGTTTACTACAACAAATAAGCTTGACAATGTTTTGCTTAATATATTTTCACTTCAATCATAATGAAGGAATGTCATTTCAGCAAATTAACAGGTTATTTTAGGTCACATCCCAATGTCACATAGTTTTGATTGATTGATTCTAACACAACCATTTATTTGTTTGTTTGATTGGGTTTAACATTGTACAAGGTTACTGCACTTATTTGACGATGAATTTTCCACTACACACTATGTCTTACTTAAATATGGTGAAAAATCAAGAGGAAACACAATCCCTGCAATTGTGCAAACTACGCTACGACTGGCTTATATACCCGTTCAACAGAAGGACTTGAGAGGGCAAAATTGAAGCAGTGTCTTAGCTATAGGATTGGAAATCTGCCTGTCACAAATCCCTACTCTGAGGAATATTGCCGTCCAAATTAAATATGCTCCTATCTTTTTCACGATAAAATTCACAATGTTTACTTGTCATTTTTAGAAATCTGGGTGTCCCAAATGACAGGTTGATGGGTCTCTAGCTGACATGCAAATCACTGAATAATGGTCACATTTTGATATGTTGGAAAGTTAAATTGTGCTAAAGTGAACAGCATGGTAAAGTCCCCTAGCCAGAGGGCCTCAAATTTTTGTACTGGTTAGAAAATGTGGAAAAGATGGAGGGTTTTCCAGCTCTCTTTGATTTTAACAATAAGAACACTGGACAGTATAGTTTGAATATCTCTGTATTGAATGATATAGCCATAAATAAATAAATAATTACAGGGAGATACTGCGAAAATGTAGGGATAGACTCACCTTAATAGACAGGGCATATAAATGATTTAACATAACATGGTTTGGTTCAGGTAATAAGGTGGGTTCACACTGAAACATCAATAAAAAAACAATTTATACTGGATTTATATATTTTTCTTCTTTGTTTAATGTTTTTTATAGTAAGCAGCAGATTTCAACAAATGAGAACATAGGTGGATTTATAAAAGTATGTAAGCAACAAGAAAATGTAAATTGAGTCTTATTTTGATGGGCCACTATTTCATGTCATTGAATGAGGATCCTTGAATGTTCAGTTTAAACTGATCAGCACTATAAGCAGGCCTTCTGATTTGATTGATTGATTGGTGTTTTGCGCCATGCTTAAGGGTATTTCACTTATATGACGGCGGTGTATTCCAACAATAATTGACACTTGTACAACCTAAATGTAAATCGTTTCCATAATGTTGGAAAGTTAATTTTCCTCCAGTGCTACGTAAAGACAGCATTGCTACTCTTTAAACAAACTGCCCTTAACCAAAGTGCCCTTCTGATTCGAGGCGAGTGATCTGTGTTCAATCATGAGACATTACGCCTAAATCAGAACGCCTCTATTAGTCGATATCTTTTTTAGAATATGAACAAATTGACTGTGTGCTATGTGTACACAGTCAGTTGTAAACAAAGATTATGAAAAACATCTTGTTGATAAATTTTTAAAGATGTCAAGAAAGCTTCTTGGTGGACCCCATTCCCATCATTAAGCCATTCTACACAGATGTTGACATGATCATTGCCGGAGTGTTGAATCATGATCCTGTCAGCATCCATGTAAGATATAAGAGTTAGAAAACGGGTATACCAGTGGGCCATCACTCGTGAGGACATGGACAGCTGGCAATAACAAGATGTAAGATTACAAGCCCATTACACAGTTGATGATGCAACAGGCATTGATGGGAGTCTCGTAATGTCAAAAAGTGGGCGTTGCAGGTGGTCCTCTGACATCAAAACGATCAAGATTCAGGGACTTCTCTGTAATGTCACAATGCATAAATGTGTTTGACATCATGTAAAACCCCACTATGATGAATGTTGCGACGTCAGAGGTCTGCTTTGCAAGGATAAAATTATCTCCCTTGCCAAATTCCCACGTTACTGTATGGACTCCTCTTCATACTTTAGCTGATCTCACTCGATCATGCTATTAGTAATGACTAACCAGCTGATGACCTGGGCCCGTATTCATAAAGCTACTTAAGTATTTCTTAAAGTTAAGCAATACTTAACCAAATTTAAACATCTCATTTCTCTTGAAGAAAGTAAAATTTAAAATAATTATGTTCACATTTTATAAATTTGACTTATAATCTTTCATTTGAGATCATAAAAAGTTCATAAAAATGGTGTTCATGTACCTAAAATGATGATTAAAAATTCGCTAAGTTTTTCTTAACTTCAAGAAATACTTAAGTAGCTTTATGAATACGGACCCTGGTGTTTGATGACAAAACTCACAAAAGCATTCCGCTCTCTAACTGGTGCTGGTTCGTTTAAGGTGGGAGGGCAAGTAATGTAGTCGAATTCTTATTTTACTTCCAATGCATAATTTAATACAAGGCTACAAAAGAAGAACAATCTGTTGGGATTTGTTTAATTTAAAACACATAATGTGACATTATCTTATTGATCTTATAGAGAATGAAAACTTCCCTTGCCTCAACCGAGATTCGACATTATTGTATTGATATATCACACAGAAAACCAACTGGTCATCTAAACGAAGTAAATGGACGAATTGAGCAGTTAAAGGTCACTTGATAAATAATTCATTATAATGGAGAGACGGTTCCGTTTAATTCCACACTTTGTCAACTAACGGTTGACACAGTAATTTTAGTCTAACGTGAAGGAGGACTTGGGTATCAGTCAGCAGTCACCAGATCTTATTCCCCGGACACTTAAGTAAATGTCTTTATCGGGTTTTCACTGTACGGACAAATATCCATATGGTAAATCTGAAATTCTTTAGCCGACAGCCTTGTCCTATTTCTTTTATATCGAGTATCACCATCAATTGAACCGTGCCTTTTCAACTTATAGGAACGTAACTCCTCATATAAACTGGTACATGCTTTGAGCCGACTGGCGAGCATGTGGACAGGTTACCAGTTTGACAAAAATCTAGAACGATTGACACTGAACATCATCCAATTCAAAAAGTTTCTTATTAAAAATTCGTATTTTTCAGAATTGAACAACTTGATAGATTTCAAGGGAGAATAATGTATTGAAATACATTGTGAACTGTTTTAAAATAATGGCATTTACATGATTTTCAGTCCAAACATTGAAAAACTGTAGGACTATCCCTAAAGGGAGACAAACAAATAAAGATTAATGTCGTATCACTACCAATTCAGACAAACTGTATACATACTAACACTGTGCAAGTCCGATCGTTGCTACGCCCCAAAAACCTGGCCACGTGGCATTGTACGGGTATTGTTAAATTGTGGTCTCTGGTACTGAATAAATGCCCAGTGGTCAGTCCAGAGCTAACATCAAAAAAAAGGATCATTGTCCATATTTATATATTAAGATAGGATAGTTTATTTACAATCCTTAAAAGTCAGCTAAAATGACTTACCCAGAATCTAAACTTTGTTGTTTTTTTCTGCATGCCTATACCACTTGTCAATGTATATGTATTCACAAGACTACTCACTCGTCCTTCTATATTACAATTATGAGTACCAAGCTCTATATCAATTGTAGTCAAGGTTCCTGTAAATTGTGAATTATGAATGCAGAGATACCAGATGAAATCTTTAACTTAACTTTCACAGCATTTCATGTCACTGTTCTTTGATTGATCGTCTCAAAGCGTTTTGCTGTTTCCAAGAATAGGCAAACGACGCGTGCTAAGCGAGAGATTCTGTATGCGCGGTGGCCTATGGGATATCTTGTTGACATTTGTCAATGGCGAGTGAGACTAGAAAATGAATCGGTCTCTCCACAACCTTTAGATTTGCATGATATTGAACTAGCAACATGCAGGTTAAATCGTGAGTAAATACCACCAGACAGACGTCTTTGTTCTCACAGTTAACGTTTTCAGAGAAGTTGAAACTGTCAAGCTCGAATTGACGAAGTCGTTGAATTTTATGAAATCTCAGATCTGTTTTAAATTGCAAGCCTAGACAGATGCTGATCCAACGTTGAGCAGCTATATTTTACTGCCTTAAATATTAAAAATATATATGTATAAAAGCGTTAGTGAACTATTTTGATTGTTTGTGATGGATTGTTAAAATCCCGGCTGTTACAAAGACTTTATATCTTACAATGTTTAAACGAAGAAATATTATATAATTGATATTTTCTGGTTAAAATGATAATGCAATAGAGTTAAAAACTTCGGGAAGCCTTTAATGGTCCTTCCAATGCAAAATGTCAACATATAAAACAATCTTATTGAGACTAAGCGTAATTGTGCTCGAATATTTTGGGTTAAATGGAGTTTTATGTTCAAATGTTTCATCATGCTTGTCGAATAATCAGTGAATTACGGTGAAATCTTTCGCAGATGAAATATTCACACATCTTAAAAAACAATCCTGTTCACCTTTTTTTGTTAAAAAGAATGGTTAGTCAGGTGGTGCCACACCGTTAAACTAAATTAAAATACCACCATCGCTTGACTGCTTGCAAACATGTCAGCACTGCGTCTAGAGAATACATTCTGTTAAAAATCTAGTTGATTTGACAAATCACTAAAATGTTAATTTTTAATGATGGCCCTTGGTGTTCTAAAAGCTTCAAAGAGACCAATTGAACCGTTGATTGTCACTGCGCAGCCGAAGTTATAACCTGCCTCGGTTCTCTTATTTCCTTGAGTCAGATTTGGATGTGTCTTCGTTTAAACATATTACTTATAGTCCCAATGTGATTGGCTAGTGAACAATTTTTTTCCATTGTTGACATATGCCTGGGCCGTGCCACAGATTTAGCCCAACACAAATACTTTGCGCACGAATGCCATGGATGAAAAACGAGTCTGTTTTAATGAGATCATCACTGTGCAAATCAAACTATGGTTTTTCACCAGCTTGTGATTTTTGATTAAGTCAATTAGTTTTGAAAAATAACTGTTTTTTACATAAATGAAATGAGATTTCCATGTTTCAGGAACGAAAATGAAATAGTACGCCTTTCTATGCATGCAATTTTATTGTAAATATATATAAAATTTAATGATGTTGGTATTGTTAATGCTATTGAATTATTATTTGTTAACGGCGATGACGGACGGACACATGAAAACCATTATTTGCATTTCACCGAGAATGTCCTGGTTATGAGACACAAATGGTGTTTAATTTTCAGGAAAGAGCACTTCACAGAACGATTTAGACTTTGGTTCGGTTATTTGATTGTAATTTAACGTCGTATTCACCGCTATTTCCCAATATGATTGTACTCTTTCACTCTGACTTAATTAAATACGATGTGGCTCGCTCATATGCCTGGAGTCTACTCAAAATATGCCATAAGCGGTACATCGGATGCTGATCAATAAACCGACACGGTGACCACTGAACCAGGGCTGCGGGATCCAGAATGATTAAAACAGTTTATATTTGACAAACCAGAAAGTGCATTTCCTGGCCCAATAATCTCTCTTTTAGACACTACCTTCCTAAAAAAGTAAAATATAATAGAATTGACAGCCCTGTGATTTGAAATTGCAGAATCAGCGTGATTTTGTTTGTCAAAAGAGCGAAATTTTAGTTCTTCAAAATGACCTTTAGGCAACAAGTATCATTGTTGTCTAAACAAAATGTCGGATTTAGTAGCAGAGAAAATGTTCTTTTTTTATATAAAATCAGCTGACATTGTGCCAAAAGTGTAGTTAATGTCGTAAAGTAATAACAAGACAATATCTCAAAGGACGTTAAAGTCATCATGGGTTCAAAATTAGAAAATATTTTTAGTTTGAGCGGAAACTAATTGTTCGGCCAAATAAGCGGCTTTGTTTAATTGATACACTCGATCTTTGTCAGTCACTTACTCTGCAGTAAAGCTATAGAAATGGATGGGCCGTTCTCCAAAAGGTCACTGTGCAAATATAATCAATTTTTAACATAGGAGCAATTATTTTATTTTCACACTTTGTCGGAGGGTGCAGTTTTCTTCTGACAGTATCAACTGATGTATTGCTCCCTGAACAAAGCTCAATCCACATAAAAACAATCACTTGACAGTCAATGGGATTCTGTTACTTGTTCGAGGTCATTGAGAACAGGTTCGCGGTCGAATGACCGGGCGAGTAATAGCTCACGTCAAGTATGTTGCCCTGTCACATTAGGTTGTGCGTTAATTCTCCCAAAATAGCTGACAGAAACAGATTACCTGAATTATAACAGTTTTAAGTCGCTTGTTCCCGCATTTCTACCATTTGTGAATATCAATTATTTTAAGTTTAGAAATTAGTTCTTTTAGTCTATACTTCTAAATAGAACAGGAATCTCTCATTGATTCCAATATTCAGTGAAGAATGAAGAAATGCATTCAGGCTGCTTATTGATAATGAAAAACTCTGTAGTATTTCAGAGAATTGAACAACGCCATGCCACTGTGTCTTTGTTATTCTCAAAAAGGGCATGCCCATCATAAAACTGCGCATTGCTTATTTTTGCTGAAAATTTCGTCAGCATGAAAGCAAATACTACAAATTTATATTATCTACTGTTCGTGGTATGATAAAATCAACTATTGTCGTATGATGCTTTTTAGTTATCGTATACGCAAAACAGACATCCCAAAACCATGTTAGGCTACAAAATTTATCAAATCAACTCAACGGATAGAAGTATTGATTTCATTAAGGGGAGATTTTAGATTTGACCTGACTGTCGTTGATTGATTACCTTTATGCATTGAGAATGATGACAATCGATTTATATCAAACGTGCACCTAGGATCTATGCATGCTATGTCAAAGTTACTTTCAAATTAACCAGAAGATCTGTTCCAATGTATTCGAAATAGGTTACTTTGCACTATGGTAAACCGATTTCCACAACTGATTATTATCTATAAAACATTGAGGTATCCAGACCCGTAAACGCATATATATATATCTTTATGTATAGATACACAAAGGTTTTTTTTATTCAATGTCTCACATAAATCCTCAGTAAACCGAAATAAAACATTTTTAATCCCGGCATCCTTTAATCCCGTATCATATGCTAAACTTTTTGGCTGTGTGATCGATGCGTCGATACAGACAAAAAGCAGCATATCAGTTGTAGAAACCGGTGTCGCCCACTACAAAAGGAAAGCAACACAGCTATGTTTGTACAGATTTGCCACGCCTTGTTATACAGCAAGTCGCATATTTACAAAGACTTCACTGTCATTAGAGCGTTAAACTATACTCAATTAAAAAATAAACTTCACGCTTTAAATTTCAAAATTTTTCTTGAAACTTAATACAAGAGATATTATTTTTATTAGAGGTAAATGCGTTGTCAAAGACATCATGACACACAGCAACTCCGACGTGCACAAGCATGCAGTTCGTGTAAGCATACATCAACGATAAAGCATGTTTCCTTGTGTTTCTAGTCAAGTGACCTTATGAGACACGTGCAATTAAGCCCACGTTAGCACAGTAGAGTGGCATCGCGGGAAAACAAGTTATTACAGTACATTATCCGTTGATTCGCAATGCCACGACTGTCAAACATTCAACGTGAACGTGTCATTGACATGCTGAATACAGGAACGTCGGTCACTGACGTTGCCAGGGTTATGGGATGTAGTCGACGGATTATCCATGATCTTCTGACAAGTCTCCAACCAACTGGCACATCAGCAGACCGGGTTCGGATAGACCACGTGAGACGACAAATCGTCTTACGTCATTTGCGTAATTGATTTCTCACTGCAACGTCCACTAGGAATGAATTGTTTAGAGATCGTGTGACTGCTCAAACCATAAGTAATCGCCTGCGCACGGCTCGTCTCTATGCACGCCGGCCATATCATGGACCAATTTTAACCCAGTTATACCGACGTCAACGGCTTCTCCGGGCACAACAACATCGGAGATGGACTCAGCGTGATTGAAATAGGGTCGTTTTTAGTGACGAATCCAGATTCACTCTGCACTTTGCTGATGGGAGAGTTAGAGTTTGGAGGAGACGGGGTGAACGGAACGCCCAATCTTGTGTGCAGGAAGTGGGCCGTTTTGGGGGCAGTAGTGTTATGGTTTGGGGTGCCTTTAATGGTCCTGGCCGTTCCCGACTTGATGGTCCTTCAAGGAAACATAACTGCTGCAGGATACAGAGATCAAGTGCTCATTCAAGAGATTTTGCCATTCATGGCAGCTCATGTCCCAGGTATGACATTCCAACACGATAATGCCAGACCCCATATGGCCTTTTCTTAGGAATGCTGGCATGGAGTGGCCCTCAAGGTCTCTGTTACTCTCTTACATTTCCGTAGCATTTCCGTGGAACTGGTTACATTATGAACATGGTTTGTATGGTACACCGTCCTTAATGACTAAAAAATGGAATTCAATCATTATTTAAAAGCATTTCTCTTGTATGCTCAACTTATCGGCATATACGAGTGTGAAGTTTATTCGTGGAGCGGCGTTAACATAGGCCATGCTTTTCTTTCCTTTCTTCGTGGAAAGAAATACTGTTTAAACCCCAATAAATTCCGTTATATTAAAATCAAGTTGCCCTGATTTGTCCAGTATGCGAACACAACTTTACATTTAATTAACTAATATCATATTTAAATGGAAATTCTAGTTGACCGTGTTTGTTGAGACGGAATCAGATGGTATACACAAAATGAAGTAAATCCTAGACTAATAGAAGGAACAGACACTGAGGCCCCCTCAGTGAAAGCGCCCCCTTTCCGGTTCATACAAGAACATATTGGCAAACCTTTTACAATCCTTAGGCTATTTCCTGGATAGTCAACTTTGAAATTGATCCTAGTCATTCTGGGAAGATTAACCGCCCCCACCCTACCCAAGTGCACCTGGTGTGTGCTACATCTTCAGTAATTCCTCTATATCAATCCCTCGCCATGTAATTGAAATACCCTTGAGTAAGACGTTAAACCCCCATCAATCAAACAAACTCTTACGCTTGAATGAAATCATTTAAGTATTGTTTGTTAAGGTAGCATCCCATCTTTCAAAAGTCCATTAAACAAATAATATAATCATAAACTGACGTGGTTGCCTTCAGAATTACGCTTAGTCCTTCTGGTATGATTATACAGGATAATACTGTTACCTTTGAAACTAGGCGGTTACGTCCACTTTTAATTACATCAGTATATGTACGTGTCAAATTCCTAATATCTTATTCTGACGCATGAGACTCGCATTATAATTAATATTTATAGCTGGATATGATACAGACACTTGTGCTTTCGAAACTAAAACAACTTTTTAAAAAATTTCCCGATGATTTATGTTCCATAACAAGTGTGTTTTCACGTGTATTCAATTATATCAAGAGAACCCGTTGGCTAGCCCCTCTGTTTGGTTCTAGAACATGTGGCCGCTTTCAG
>JAVFBX010224823.1:0-11151 GCA_034783855.1 Mopalia kennerleyi | reverse complement strand
TATTTTGTTTTTAAATCGCATGATTAGTGTTGTATGTTTGCTTGATTGGAGTCTAATGTCGTACAAAGATTATTTTCAGTCACATGAGGGCATACTAACCCAATTGGTGAAAAAAAACATCAATGATGGCCAAATAGGAAGGTCACATGATGCTATAAAGGCCAACATGTAGTCGATCTGTCTTAAGATGTCTTTGTATTGCTTCCTGTGATTGTCCTTTGTTGCGAGTGGCTTCAATGATTTCCATCAACCATTGGACTGGCATGCCATCATATGAGTGAAGTAGCCTTAAGTATGGTGTTACACCCCAGTCAAACACCCAAACACAAATCGAGCAACCGGTCCCTGTTTAATAGACTTCTGTTAACACCCAGAACGTCAAACTAGAAATAACAAAAATCTGTCAAGGAAACATAACTCTTTCTTTCAAATATTTTATTACTCTCGTTTCTCGGGAGGACTATTTCGTAAAAACTCTTTAAAGCTGAATAATTTATGAAGGTATAATATAGAGCTTGACGTTATGGCTAAAAAAAATCACCTCTAATGTTCCCCAAAGACAGATACTTTAGTCTCGCACACATTCAAAACATGAAGGTCGTTTAACCATATTGCATGCAGGTTTTGGTCGGTTTTGTAATTTGTGTAGGACTCGTTGAAATAATTCCAAGTGTGAAATTAATTACATCATCAGTGTGTGTTCTTTGACCTTCGGAGGGTTTTATTTCCACTCTTCTAAACTCTTCACTCCAATCACGATATTGATCGATCTCTCAACATAAGGTGTATCTGGGTCTGTGTTCATCGGGACATGTACATTGTAACTAATGTTGTATCTGGGTCTGTGTTCATCGGGACATGTACATTGTAACTAATGTTGTCAGCCTAAACATATGTAATGACGTATTTGATGAGGTGCGTGGCTTTATGGTCATAAATACAGGAAAGAGACTGACATGGCTGAGGAATGGGATATGACACAGCTTAATCGTTGAGACAACATCGATACCCACAATGCCGTACTATAACCGGGAATATCGCTCGATAACCTTCCGACAGCGTTATAAAAGATTACGCACCCTGTATTTTCGCCGATATGTGTTCTTTTCCAGTGAGTACAATATCATTTGACACACGTTCCATCTGTGAAACGTTTAATGTCTCTACCTGTTTTTAGATCAGTTTTACAACCCTTCTCACGAATAGTATAACAGGAATATCAATTCGCTACCCGCTCTCGACTTTCAATACATATCTGGAAGATTGTTTGCTAAAGTCTTCAATCAAGGTTATCAATAAATAAGATAGTCTCTCCGGGTCAATTCATTTAATATTTAACGTCAAATCAAATAACCCGTATCAGCATGATTTCTTTTAACATTCGAGTATTGTTCATAGTCTTGATCAAATTGTAGACGTATTCAGCCCCGATCATTTCTAAAGACGAGACTTCCACTGTACCTAGAAGATGACAGACGGAGATAAAATTACCTCTATAGTTCCTTCAAAAGACTGTCCTCTTAAGAATTGTGATTTGAAGCTGGTCCGGATTCAGTATGTCTCTACAGCTATTATCCAGCTCTTATACATCCTATCGTGTCTAGTTTGTCAATAGCAGAGGCCCATTACGCTCTCCAAACACTCTAACGTACAATGATGCACAGACACTTTAATTTACAATGATTTCAAAACATTGTGATATCCATAATCTATAACATACAATGTCAAAACATTGTGATATTCATCATCTATAACATACAATGTCAAAACATTGTGTTACCCATAATCTATAACATACAATGTCAAAACATTGTGATATCCATAATCTATAACATACAATGATGTCAAAACATTGTGATATCCATAATCTATAACATACAATGTCAAAACATTGTGATATCCATAATCTATAACATACAATGACGTCAAAACATTGTAACATACAAAGATGCCCAACAGTGTAATATACAATGAAATGAAAACACTTTTTAAAATGAAGGAAAAACAAATTCTAATGAGTTTCATTGTCTTGTATTGGTAGATTTGATATTCAAAATGCAAAATCAATTTTTCTTGGAAATACAATCCGATTTCATCAAACACAAATATAGCTATCATCACGATCGAAATGCCATGCAGGGGACGAATATAATGACGCTTTTAATCACGTAGCAGTTTAATGAACCCCCGACACCTTCAGTCGTGACTTGGAATTGATCCTTACATAAGTTGTATTTGCTTTTCGTGACATTCCCTGTAATATGTATATTACTCTCTATGCGTTTTTTAAACAACAACAACAACCAGTAATATTCTCGAGGGACATGTGAAAACTGAAGAATACCAGAATAGAACTAGTCTACACCAGGTTGTGTTTTACACAAATAACAATGTCTTATGCCAAGGTTTGAATCTATGGCTTTAATATATACCCTTTAAGTCATTGTCAATTTCTTCCTGTTTCGTGGCCACATGTTGACACATAGTTTTGACTGAAAATCTGTCTGAACAAATACAGCATGTTTTTGTATGGAATACATGTTTGTCATTATTAAAGAATAATAATTACTATCCCATGGACAAAATTCATGCAACGTCATCTTTGGTTTCATGCCACGTGACGTGTTTCTGACCAATCAGAATATAAAAATATGACAACAGTTATAACAAACACAACTGTCAAATGTTTAAGAAAGGAAAACCCTGGACATATCGTAATGTAGTATTAACATGTCTGTTTAGTGTTGGAGTTTGATCCGTTATATAAGTAGCATTCCCTTGATTCCGAGTTGAAAATGTTTAAACATCATATCCGATAATTTAGGCAGTCCTGAGTAGTAAAGGTTTTGAACGCTCTTATACCCTAAAATGTCAAACTGATACTATTAAAGAACACATTTCTATAAAGATAAGATATTACAGAAAAAAAACGAAATTGATGTCTTAGTGAAATCAAATAAACTCGTGACTTGTGAAAAAATTATAATTGGATGGGTGGTTAGTCGGGATCTTACATGAAATATGTTATGAATATTACAGTGCATTTAGAATTTTCGACGTGGCGTCGAGAGGGTCATCCTTTCTTCCATTCACGAAAACAATATTATGGTATTCAAACTGATGTGTGCTATATTCTTTGCATTACTTATATCAGTGTGCTATATTCTTTGCATTACTTATATCAGTGTGCTATATTCTTTGCACTACTTATATCAACATTTTCAAATAAGGTTTGTTGTATTAAATTTTCTATGTCAATTTTGAACCCAACGAAGTCAGAAAAGAATGAGACTATTCAAAACGTGACGCGGAACAGAAGGACGTTATTCAAAACTAAAAACTCGACATTGATATTTATGAATAATTGTACATAACTATATCTGACATAGTTTTAAACACGATATTTACCATCTTAGATAAAAAAGGAAATATTTAATATTTTTTACATATTTAATTAACAAAAAACACACCGACACAGAAAAATAAAAACTAATATATGTCCTTTTCTGTTGAATTGTTTCTACATGTATTTGGGATGTTGACTACCAAGGGGGCAGTCGGTTTGAAATCCATCTTTTAATAAAGAATCTAGGATAGAAGAGTTTGACAATGTGTTCACGCCACAGTGTAGCTGACATACCGCTGATTGTGGCATAATACACCAATCAATCGATCAATCAATGGAAACGTGAAGGCAAACGACTTAAGTAACAAAAAGCGTTATTTAACTGCTATGAATTATCACTTTTACAAGTAAGGAGAATCGTGATAGTTCACCGATATTTATCAAACTAATACATTGTAACAAGACATGCATTTTTATCTATACTTGTTGGCATACGGGACTTAAAATCAATTGAACGTTCTAATGTTCTAACCGGAAAGAAAGTTTTTATGGGTTCGAGTTGAGGATTTGTCGCTTAGCTTCATAAGAATAACCTTTTGAGTGCGTTTTATGAGATCGTTAAATAATATCTTATCTAGACGTTCTTCCCAACCGAGGTGAAAGTATCAATTTACGACTTATATTAAATGGTATTCGCAGTAAAGTTATTTTTCTCGCTGGCTTATCGTGACTGTAACTGCTTAACTGACATAAATAAAAACGTAGCAAATCGTTTATAGTTTACCTCAAATGTACTTCATCAGGACATACTACAAATGCGGTCGTAGTCTAATATCCTCCTATTGATGGCCAACGATTGTGGATTATAAACAGTATCTATTCATCAATTATATATCTGATTCACCGAGGTGGAATTACACCTGAGATAGCCGCTAACCATCTTTATACTTTTCCTTGTTTAATATTCAACACCACAAAATGCATTAAACTGTACAACGCAGTATTCGAGTAGATAGATGTCTTCAAACATGGCTGTGTGACGGTCTTGTCTTTGATCGTTCTCACAGACCTCAAAGAGTTTCCGTCACCCATATGACCGACACGCCGTCATATGAGTGGATTACACTCTTAAACAAAAGATACACAAATTACAAAAGAAGATGGTCCTATATCGAACAATTACGACAAAACCGGTTCTGTGATATAAGAAGAAAGTGGGATATACTTGGAACAGTAATGTGAGGGTTTCATACAGAACCTTAAAAGGTTCCATTAGTGCCATAAGCTGAAGAACCTTAAAGGGTTGCATTAGAGCAATGTTGTTCTAGGAGTGTAGCCTCGTAAAAGGATGCGTTCATCACACGCCTAAAATAAAATGTCCTTTATAAACCTATTACAGGTTCTTCAGTCCATGGCTCTGGTGGAATCCTGTCTGTCAACTGTTGCTAGTCGATATCTCATTTTTCTTCAACATCACCGCGCTGAACGGAGCTTCATATTGCCCTGGTGCTCTCGGCTATCTGAAGTTCATCTGTGTGTGATGTCTTTGTATTGCGTCTTGGGATTGTCCTGTCTTGTCTCTGTTGTTGTACAATGTAGATGATTTAATTTCCTCATTAGGCTGGCACGCTGTCATATGAGTGCAATAATGTTAAATACGGCGTCAAACTTCAGACAGAGCACATCTAGATTGGTCCTTACATGATGAGGGTACATACTTTCATCACCAACCCAACAAGGTGCTTCAAGTGTCAGAAATTCGGACACGGTTAGACCCTCTGTAGAGGTGGTTTGGTATGCTTCCGTTGCTCTGAAGAAGGCCATGATGGCTTCGAATGCAACAACGCTATTAACTGCCCCAACTGCAATGAGGCCCACATGGCCTCCTCCAAAGACTGTAGCCATTTTATAAACGAAACCCGAATCCAAGTAATCAAGCCCGAAAACAACGTTAGTTATAGCGAAGCACTGCGCCTTGCCTATGTCACTGATGCTCAGAGGCCATCTCAGTCCTACGCCAATGTCACGAAGAAAGTTTCTGTGTCTGTTGCGACGCAGACCTTCCGTACGTGGCCAACAGTTTACTGTTAACGAAACCCAAAACAAATGAAAACCGCTACATCACGCAAACTGCTTTATCAACGCAAACTGTTACAAAAAAGCAAAATAAACAAAATAATAAATCAGACAATCAAACAAGAATTAAAAGACCATCAGGTCCAGAGGTTTGCCCTTCCAATGCCACGGGAGACGCTGTTCCAACTTTTCTGTTTGAACAGCCAATCAATGTTATTTACATCGAGAAGGTTGAACCTCTCTCTTCAAAACCATCAACAAGCAAGTGCCTAATGTCGGAGTCGGTTGCTCTGGCAAACCGGTTTGATGCCTTGGAAGGGATGGGGGTAGACATCATGCCTCCTCCCTCTACTGCTCGCCCACCTCCGCCTTCTCGATGGAGGAACAATTGCAAACACCCTCGGTTAAAAGCTAACAGAGCACACAGTGCTGGTGGCACGCCAAAACGAAAAACTCGACGTGGACATTTATTATTAATTGTAAATAACTATATCTGTCATAGTTTTAATCAGGCTTTTTACAATTTTAAGATACAAAATGAAATATTTGAAGAAGAAAAAATCGAATAAATACAAAGAAAATGAATTTAAATAATATTGTATGTCGTAAAACATAAAAACACCAAACAATCAATCACTCAAACTTCAAAACAAATTCTAAAATCAACGAACCGATATTGTCGCATTGGTTCCATCAAAAACTATCATCTTTTTGTAAAGAATTCTCAAAGAATCATCATTGGAGAGGCTTAAATAAATAGTTAAGCATTATTTACTTAATATTTTTTTAAGCAATTTTCATTGTTTATGTATTTCCCTTGCTGCTGTATATATTGAAATGCGTGTTCTCAAAATGCTTTTAAAAACTCAGATATTTCCATTATCAATGACTGAGAATTATACCTAGAAAGCAAGTCACCATTTTCTGATTCCACTCCATTCTGGATGTATGTGAATTCATCACGTATATGTATTTACAGTGTAAGTATAGTTAACCATCAGGCGAAGGGTGGTTTGTTTAGGAAAATTCCAACTTAAAGGCGTTATGAAATTGATTCCATAACTTTATTAAGATTTCACAGTCTACTGTAACTAGCCCTGCTTCAGCGGGAGTACCTTTATATTTACATATTGTTGGAGTGTATATCGCCGTCATATAAATTACCTTGAGCAAGGCATTCATTACGAATCGGTGCTTGTATTTAACTGCCCCACAATATAGCGAGAATAGTATTTAACCTCTGGTTTTTCTTGTTTAACGTCAATTAACTCTCGAATGAAACACTTGGTGGCGACACAAGCATTTGGTTCTGAACGTAGGTTCTGCGCTGAATAGAGATTCCAGAAAAAGTAACCAATCCTAAATGTTAAAGGAGAAGGCACGCGATTTTACAGTGGGTTTTGGACGTTTTATAATAGTATTTTGGTAACATAAAAGCCCTCAGATAAAGAAACTAAATAATATTACGATCATAATTAGATTTTTACAAACCTGAAGTGACGTACGTGGTGCAACTGACCCACAATACCAACACTTTTCCATATGCTATATCTACGATAAATCTATCATATCTGAGTCAAATTCTTTTCCGAATTTTTCTGTCAGGCAGAATTATTACCGTATAGGTGTATACCAAATTATTCTATGGTAGAACTAGAAGCCAAGAAGAAAGATTTAAGTTAAAGAACGGCAGATACGACAGTGTGTAGGCCTAGATGCGAATACTTATAGATTCGTATTATACAGTCAACATATATATACAATGTATATGCAGGCCTATAGTCGAACAGAAGACAAGCATTGGGGCCGGTTGCTCGAAAGGCTATTAAATTTAATCCTCTATTAGATGACGTCACGCCATGTTGAAGGTCTATTTCTAACCCACTGTTAGCAACTTAATCTGGTGTTAGCGGCTAATCGTATTTCGAGCAACTGACCTCTGAAGCTTCAGATCGTATGATCTGAAAACATAAAAATCAATACAAAAATGCCCTCAAAATGGAACGGAAAGCTAAATTTAACAGGTGTTAGCATGAATGGGGAACTAAAACTGTCCATATCAGTACTCAATTTAGGCTATTAAAGCTCAGCGTCTTTCTCTCGTGGTTGACTAGCTGAACCTGAGACAAAACTGCCCTGCCTACTTTCTGTCTGGCGTCGAGGCATCTCGCGCTTCGCAATATCCAAGCTTTTTGATTTAGGCAAAATCGAAATACACGCGATCTATACGGCATTCTCTTTTAACTTATTTCTGTTAGCTGGGTCAATTCGTGCTGAAGGTCCCTTTCATAATCGGATGGCACAAACCGTGTAACGCACAGTCTCAAAACGACAATTTCTTTAACCTGTCGAATGATGCATTTACTGTCAAATCTTGTTTCTGATATTTACCAGTCGCTGTCTAAAAATCGAATCTCTCAGGAAACAGTGAAACGGAATTCATTTTGCAATGACCAATCCATAAATCTCACATCCAGGTTCTACGCAGGCAGGCATATTCGCTTTAGAAATGAGATATTGATACGTTTAACAATGCTATAGCATACGATATGTTGTGGGCCATATGCACCACGTTCGTCACTTCCGGTTTGTAGAAGTTTAATAACTGGGGTAATTTTAATTAGTTTCTTGATCTGAGGGCTGTTATGTTACTAAAATGGTATTTAAAAACGACCAAAACCCACTGTAAAATCACGTGCCTTCTCCTTAAAATAACCGCAGACTGCATTGAAATTCATTTGATGCATGTTTATCAGCCGGGGCCGGTAGCTCGAAGCGCTATTAAAATTACTCCGCTATTAGATGACGTCACGCTATGTTGAAGGTCTAACTCTAACCCGGTATAAGCGATTTAATCTGGTGTTAGCGGCTAATACTCTTTCTAGTAACTGACTTCTGATTGTTTGATTGGTGTGTAACGTCGTGCTCAAAAGTATTTCGCTTATAAGACGACGGATTGTCCATTCTATATTGTTCCTTAAATAAATGCGGTGGAAAACCGGAAGGAAACCACGTAAAACCACCCCACCATTGCCGGAGCCATAACGTTCGACTAACTCAAGTAGCTAAAGGTCAACAGACGGATTAGAATCCGTCAACGGGGCATCGATGTAGGATTAGTAGGCATACACGCTAGCCGCCACGTCACGGTCGCATACTCATGACTATCAGAGATATAAACAGACATATATAGATCAGTTATAACCATCAGACTGACCCCCAACACAAATACAATAGATAAGATATATCGGCTGTCCTTGGTATCTACTCCTCTATTTAAATTTGGCCCGCGGCCGTGGCGTAGTGGTTAGCGATTGCGCTTTCTATCGCCCACTTCGATGTACCGTTCACGAGATCGAGTCCGCCTGTCGACCCTCAAGTATAACAGAGAGTCACAAGATTTGGCTCCGGCAATCGCAGGTGTGGTTTTTACGAGGTTTCCTCTCGTTTTTTTCACCATAATAGGGCAAGGAACAGTGTGAAGTGGACAATCCGTCTTCATATAAGTGAAATACCCTTGAGAACGACGTTAAACCCCAATCAAACAAACAAACAAATTCTATATAACTTCTCTCCTCTTTTGTTATCAGATATATGTTCACATAGATATTTTATAGTTTTATGGGTGATTCCAGATGGTTCCAGCATCCATCGGTAGCGCTCGCATATGGTCACAGATGACGATTCATTTTCCGAAAGCCATTATGTTAGAGCTCAGTCCTAAAACTCCCTCCATGTCATTAAGGCGTACGATTAGCTTTTAGCCAATTTAGCGCTTACACGATAATAAGCACTTGTGCTATATGTAGCAAACTAACTTCTAAATAGCAGGGATATTATCCTTTTCAGAATTGCTTTGAGTCTCAGCTTAAAATGGGAAAATCAACATTTCAGACGATTCACGTTGTCTTATAGGAAATGCCATCTATTTACATGCATTTCTTTATAAGGCAAGTAGCCTTCAAAACAAGAAGCCTGCTCTGACCGTTATTTTCTCAGTAAACAATATATCTGCTAAATCGCATTGTTAGATTTGCGCTAAATAGCGTTCCTAGCACAAAGTCAGCTTTGACATTTTATTGGACAATTAATTTCGGTACATAATATATCTGCTAAATACCATTGCAAGATAGGCGCTAGTAAGCAGCTTAATATGGTTGCTAGCAAATGGTCCGCTTTGCTACTTATTTTCCACGTTGGCAATATCTCTACTGTTATTTAAACTGCAAAAATTGCGCTAGTATGCAGCCAATTAGTGTTCCTACTAAAGGGACTGTTTGACACTTTCTCAGTAAACACTTTATCTTCTATATCCCATTACTAAGTTTGTGTTAGTTAGCAGCTAAACGACATTTTAGCAAGGAATCTAGGAGGACTTCAGTTATCTGAGACAATGGCGCATTGTTTGATATAGTTAGCATTGTTTTATAACTAAAATAAAAAAAGTGAGTTGAGTTGAGCTGTTTTTTTATTTACCATAACCATGAATAATATATAGTGGAGCTAAAGCGGGCAAAAAGTCTAGATAGGCTTGTTCTACCCCAGTTTTCATTAAAATATATACTCTCCCAAAAAAGAAACGCAACATAAATTTTTTTTATATCCAAATATGAATTTTCAACATCATTGTAAATAAATTAAGTACACTGATTGTTCAGATTGTAAAGTTCAATTAAAACGTTAAAATGTATCACATTAAAGTTCATAGCACTCAGATGACGTCAATGCAAAGTCAGTATCTGTTGTGCCCACCATTAACCCGTAACACAGCACGGACCCTTCTTGGCATAGGCATTATCAATCGACGAATACGGTTTTGCGCAATTCTCCATTCTTGCTTAAGAGTCTGCTGCAGTTCTTGTAGATTTTGTGGCGCTGGATATCGACTGCGCACGCGTCTATCCAAATCATCACACAAATATTCTATTGGGTTAAAATCTGGTGATTTGGACGGCCAGGGCAACACTGTTACGTTCTGGTTATTTAGAAACTCAGTAGTAGTACAAGCTGTGTGCTGCCGAGCGTTGTTGTGATGAAAAACTTCTCTACGGAGGTCCATTATGGGCAGCATGTGTGATGTCAAAACCTCATCTCTGTATCGGGCGGCTAAGGTTGCCTGGGATGTGCACCAGTTGAGTTTTTCGGGTGCAGGATATGTCAAACTTCCTCCGCCAAAATTGTCGACCTCATGGACGCAGTCCCTTGTGAACCTTTCATTCCGGCGTCTGTAGACACGTGTACGACCATCTCTTCTCTGCAGCTTGATTATTGATTCATCGCTAAACCAGACTCGACTCCAGTTTCGCAGGTTCCAGTCCCTTAGTCTGTTGCAAAATCAGACCCTTGCACGTGGATGCTGTTGTCTCACTACTACGCCATAGTAAGGACGTCTTGCGTAAGCCGTTTTGACGGAGACGGTTTCTGTCTATGCCGATATTCTGCGGAGACCTGGGGCATTTGATGTGGTTTCTGTTGCTGTTATGGTCCGGTTTCTTAGATGAAGTACCGGATGAAGCGATCTTGGGCTGCTGTTGTGACCCTAGGGTCGACCAGAACGTTGACGGTCAGCTGTTGACCCGGATTGCTGGTACGGTTGGAAGAGCCTGGAAATGGTGCTCCGATGGACATGATAGTCTATCGACTGTATTCTGTGACCAATGACGACGTTCCGGGTAGCTGCGTCTAGTCTTGGCATATCGTAGCAGGTTGGAGAAACAATTTAACGACTG
>JAVFBX010224812.1:0-11151 GCA_034783855.1 Mopalia kennerleyi | reverse complement strand
ATGGATACATGAAGCGCCCCAGCAGGGGGAGATAAACGCGTTTCCATTGCCCAATATAATGTCATTTAATCCTAATTGTTTAAATGTATTTATGTTTCCGGGACTGCACTCGATTCTAAATCAAATCAATGTACAACTGAAGGGTAAGTTGCAACAGTCAGTGACAGTCTTCACCATCTGAATCCCTCCTACATTCTGTTCATTGTAGCGACAAGGCACGCCAATGTGAAAGAGGGGCGGGTAGATGTTTCTGTGTAAGTGCAAAGTTACCATGCGCAGATCTTTGTAAGTGTCACAACTGCAAGAATGTACAGGATTCTTATGGTTTAAATGCTTTGCTTGAAAATGACAAATCTGAGGACAGGGTGATCAGTGATGCAAAATCTGTATAATGCTCCGTATATACATGTATATGTGAGATATGTTAGAATACATGATTCATGCATGATTGTGTTGACTTTAAACAGAACTGCTCAAAATTTCTGGGACACCAGCTGGGTGTTTAATATAAACTGCATTGTACTAATTAAGCTTGTCCGATATAATCTAAACTAACAATTCAGCATCATAGTCTAACACTCTCAAGTCGGAAATACGTTATTGTGAACCACGGCTTATATAGGTCTACCAGTTGGCCTACATTACTTTATTATGAGTAGCACTATAGTGGGTCAGGAATTCGTCACTCTATTTTATTTAATGAAGTGGCCTTTTGCAGACTCTGTACTGAAAGAGTCAGAGGGGTGTTTGAATCCAAATTCATTGTCCCGCTTAACTATATGGAGTTACACCGATAGCCATAAAAAGAGGTGTATTCCTTCAGTACATCAGAATATTTTAACGTCTACGAATGGTGCAATGGTTAAATTTTCCGAGTAAATATAAAGCGAATGACAGTCGTTGAGTTTTGCCTGTAAATTGACCATAGTAAATTTCGAGATTATTTTGCAAATATGCCTTCTACTAATACAGTTCTACTAGTCCACAAGTTTCACTGTCTCTTGAAGCCTTGTTAGGCAAATTTTAACACTAGTTTCTCGCATGGTTGGGCCTGTTTAAAGCTCTCTAAGTAAAACATGTGCAAGAGTCACGTGGAGAACTTTCTATACAATATGCAACAATCATTTCTCCCCCTATATATGAAAAAACTAACAGAGAATTCACTGTGTTTTCTACACTCTAAGCTGACCTCCACTTATGTATTGCATTATGGCATACATAGTGCCTATCCCTTTGAAGATCCAAATTTTGACCTCTCCGTGGCCCCCTACCGGACGCCCACGGGGCTCATTCTTCCTCATTGTTCTTCAACTAGCTAGTTGAGAAGTTTGGTTTTCATTTGTGCTCTACGTTTACCTTTTCTCTTGGATTACCGTTGTAGCTGTTTCATTTAGTTTGGATTTATACCTTGTTGTGTTATTCCTCTATTGGATTAACTCTTCAGTTGTCGATAGGATCTAGCGTCCAGCGAGATAAGTATCCTTTGTTTGTAATATAAAACCTTGTTGTCGCCCAGTACATGCAGAGTAGAGGGGCCACGTTTTAGGGCTCACGCACTCTAAATGTCTTGCTTGTCGCGGATCTAACTATGCAAAATTAGCGATCCGCTGTGATTAGTGAGCCCTGACTAGGGGTGATTCGTTGCATCGAACTATCGATATATCGCGTTAGTGCGTGATCCGAAAGTAATATATCGATGTCACACGAGGATATCGATAACTTGCCGATGGTGGATGCACATTTTCGATAGTTGAAAATTTAACTGACGAGTAATTATATCCGTCATGAATGGGCTGGTTACTCTCTTGCTCACTATCTCCCGGTATCAAGTAAACGCCTTCCGGTACCGGTAGGTCTTATTAGGGCAGATATGTGAGAAGTTTTTACACATGAATTGTTTTAGTAAACATAATGCGAGACATTGTTCGGAAGTATTCAACTTACATACAACGTTTATACAACTTACTTCTCTGTAGTATCTATTTTTCTTTATTACGGCTGGTTTAGATGTATTTTAAAAAGTTACTAGCCTTGACCAGTCCATCTTATGGAGTCACTTCATTTAGGGCTTCTCAGACGCCCCGGTACCTAGTGAAGGCTCGCCCTTTGTCGACTTTCAGGCCGATTCTCGCCGTACACAAGGGTAAGAAATTAAAGAAATTTGTTTCTTCTGCGACTAATGGGCCGGGACCACGTTCAGTAAGTAACATGCTCCTAACCCGAAAATTTAATTTTTCCTATGTTGTAGAACCCACATCAAGATCGGCGGAACTAACAGGCAGGGGCTTCAGTGAGCTTCCTCATGTCTCCCCCTCCCGACTTCCCTGAAGTGGAATCGCCCGGACCTGGGACGGACCAGACACGGACGTGAAACAGAGCTTGCCGACTCGCTCTCTTGTCCTCCCCCTGCGACTAGTAATAGTCGCAGCCCAGCGGGCCGTGCAGGAGGGTCTGGTGGGGGGGGGGGACCAGGTCCTGAGGGCGACTCGACCAGACTTAGGCATTCCGGGGAGCTACTCACCTGACAAGGACATGCGCTTGTCGATCATGTGGACTTAACTCCAGAAACACGTCACCGGTCCTTCCTTCCACCGTCGGAGGCTATCAACAGGCTGGATGAGGGGTTGGACACGGCTTTCGAGGGGACGCCCACACGAGCTGACGACAGAGAGGCGGTGGCGGCACCGTTGTTTCGGGCTTCCAAGACGATGCTTGCCCCTTCGAGCAGCCCATGTCCCGATCGTACCACATGAGTAAGCTTGGTCATCCAGGGCAGCAGTGGTCGAACCAGAGTCCTTAGATCTATTGGCGGGGGGCATTGTTCCAGCCAAGGGCTCGGGCTCTCTGTCCGGCCGGCAGATCTCCATCTTGGAAGACGTCGCCAGACAATCGGTGGCAATGTCTTCCCATTTGGACTGGTTTCTACTCGCCATCAGGTCAATCCTCAAGAGGATTGGCGGGCAGGAACCAGCCGGCCCAGTGACCGTGTCTCTGGGAGACATCTCCCTTACATCAGACATGCTGACGGCGACGGCTCGGGCCGACTCTGGCATCATGGCCGCAGCCTCCTTTAACGCCTCCATGCTCCTCGGACAGAGGCGCAAAGACGTACACACCAGACAGTGTAAAGAGAACTCCGAATACTCAGTCACCTGCGTCGGGCGACTTATTTAACGGCGTAGTTCCATCTTTGGCTGACGCTATGTCTAGGGCCAAGCAGGACCATTCCTTAAGGGGTAGAGCTACCTCGGCGGGGAAGCGCAAGGCTCCCACTGCGCCAGCAGCAGCTCCAGCTAAACGTCGTTCGCCACTCCCGCATGACGGGCAGAGTGGTGTCCGCCTTGCGCAGTCCCGCCCCCAGTCCAACAATAGTTGGAGAGGCGCCAGCTGTTGCACCAGATGTAGTGAATTTTCAGCGTATGTTGGGCCAACAACATTGTGGCCAGAGCACAGTTTATACCGGGCCATCTCAATGTGTTGGCCGATTGTTTGTCCAGGCGCAACCAAATCCTTCCGACGGGATGGCAGTTGCACCGGACGTGTTCCGCCAGATAACAACAATATGGGAGACGCCACTGGTGGACTTATTTGCAACAAGGTGGAACCACCAGCTCCCGGTCTACATGTCAGCGGGCCGGACCCAGGACCAATGGCAGTGGACTCGCTGTCAGAGGACTGGTCGGGATTGGTGGCGTATGCTTTCCCTCCGGCTGCGCATCACTGCCGCGGCGCATCACTGCCTAATCTACCTCGTCGTTCCTTGGTGTCCGGGCCTACCATGGTTCCAGGAACTACTAGATCTTCTCGTAGACGTTCTGAGAGAACTTCCAATTTGGGTAAATAGCTACGGCAATCGGGCACGCGCATTCACCACCAGCAGCCTCAGAAGCTGCGGTATTCACGCCTGCAAATGATCCAGGATTCCCTATCTAAGGCGGGTTTTTCTTGGGAGGCAGCAGGCAGAATGGTGATCTCCACCAGACGATCCACTTCAGCGGTGTAAGAATCTAAGTGGAGATGGTTCTGCGTGTGGTGCACACACCATGCGGTCGCAGAGCGCAGGGCCTCTGTTCAGCAGGTAGCGGAGCTCTTTCTCTATCTGCTACAGGAGAGAAATTTGAGGCCGTCTACTGTGGACGGCTATCGGAGCTGAAGTTGCTATATTGTTTAGGTGTGCTTTCCTGATGACGTTCGCGACACAGCCCGCGTGTCAGAGATTCATACACTAGGCGTGAGGGCAAATAAACACGCACCAGACTGGTCGTCAGTTTTCCTAGCCACACTACCCGAGTTTATTGCTAAGAATCAGAGTGTGGATGATACTTTCGGGCGGGAGTTATTTTCCCGGCCTTGTCCGGTTTCCTCTCGCCAGGGCTGGAGGCAGTTGTGCCCAGTCAGGGCACTGGCCTTTTATCTGTCAGATGCGGAACCAATTAGAGCCGGTAGGCGCCGTTTGTTTATTCCGTTTAGCCCACTGCACAAGCAGGAGATATCTTAGAATACCATTCCTCATGGCTAGCGAAGACTATTGCTTTGGCCTATGAGGGTGTAAGCAACTCTGAGGGTACTATGTCTAAGGTCTCGCCTCATAAGATTCGGTCATTTGCAGCAGGTTGGCCAGTTCGGTCTACCCGATCCGTGCGAGACATTTTGAAAGCGTGTTATTGGCAATTGTCAACGACTTTCACCGCATACTATCTTCGGGATATGACCTTAGTACGAGACGACATACAGACATGGGACCACTGGTACAGAGCATCAGAGCATCACAGAGCATCACCAGGATCCCGTTGGAGGACCGGTTGTCTAGAATACCGACATTTTTATCATTTTTTAAAGCAAATTCAGGTATGTGGATTAGGTTTTGTTACAGCTAGTTGTCATAACCCATTCGGTCTGACGTCTCTGATTGACGACCAACTCTCAGGAACCTACGTTTATTTTGGCCGTCAATTGGATTGATGTGTGTAGTATTTTCCTCTCTGGGCCCTTCTTATCTGACGTTCTAGTTATCCGACTCTTCCCTCCACCTTCTGTGGGATTCTATGCAATACGTAAGTAGAAGTCAGTTAAGAGTGATGGAAACTTCACAAATTTATAATTAATTTGTATGTTTCTAAGTTACCTCCACTAAAGGTGATGGTCCCTCCCTCCTACCCCTCTTCTGAGCCGGGACAGCTTCCAAACATAGCGAGGTTTGAAGAGGAATGAGGATGATCATGAGGTGTGGATGTGCCACGTGGGCGTCCGGTAAGAAGCCATGATGTCCAAGTTGGCCCGAGCCGCCGCCGTCAGCATGTCTGAAATTAGGGAGATATCTCCCGGAGACACGGCCACTGGGCTGGCTGGTTCCTGCCCGCCAATCCTCTCGAGGATTGACCTGATGGTGAGTAGGAACCGGTCAAAATGGGAAGACATTGCCACCGATTGTCTGGCGACGTCCTCCAGGACAAAGATTTATCGGACGGACAGAGAACCCGAGCCCCCCGGCAATAGGTCTAGGAACTCTGGTTCGACCACTGCTGCCCTGGATGACCAAGCAGGCCCATGAATCTGGTACGATCGGGACCTGGGCTGCTCGGAGGGGAAGGCGTCGTAGTGGAAGCCCGAAACAACGGTGCCGCCGCCGCCTCTCTGTCGCCAGCCCGTCTGGGGGTCCCCTCGAAAGCCGTGTCCAACCCCTACACCAGCCTGTTGATGGCCCCCGACGGTGGAAGGGAGGACCGGTGACGTCTTTCTGGAGTTGTCCGCCATGGTCGACAGTGCCTGGGTCTCAACTCTGGCAGTGGCGTCATGTCTGGGAAAATGACAAACAGATGTGCCAACACGCCAGCATATAGCTGTACTCGCGTTTCTTTCACTTCTGTTGAATGGCCTATTGCCGAATTTATTATTGCTGCGTGTGTTGAATTATATCCAGACGTTTTAAAAAACCTGTACATGCCATCGGTCATGTTTATAGTGTTACAAAAAATGGCGTGCTGTTAAAAACAGAGGTGTACTCTATGCCTAAATAATTATCTCTGTTGTCGAGTTGGTCTTTCGTCGAATATTGTATTCATCGAATCGTATTTGGCAGACAAAATATATTCCTCAAAATAATATGATAATTCTAGAATGTTATTAACACGTGACACTGAGAACTCCTATGATTGGATAAGAATACGTTCGTAATAATGAGGTTGGAGGCCCTACAGTTTTAGGAAATGGTAATGTGTCAAGACCTAATACTGAATCAGTGTCACATAACCTTCAATTCTTATCCAATCTTTTCTTTAAACAACACCTAATATAACCATGTTAATAGCTTGTGGCAGAAACAAATCCATAGGTTAGACAGAGGCTCGTTGAATGATAGCCTTCACAGCTTAACTTTACAGCTAAAAAAACAGTAAACTGAGCCTGGGTAGATGGGCTGTAATCAGCATTGATTTGATGCCTTATCGTTTCTGTAAATATAATAATAGCAACAAAATCAGCGAGACTCAATGAATTGACGTAAAAATAGTTAGAAATTATTTTGATGAACATTGATTTATTGCTAATGAGAATAATTTAGTAATCAGTGAATAATTAGTGAGCAAGAAACCGGTTAAATATGAGGTATTCCATACCTTACTATCCACTAAAAGTAACTAACTAGCTTTAACGCAATTATCGAGAGTATCTCGGGACAACAGTTTTCATCGCTGGTTTTGTGGGTAGCTGTGTCTTTTCTGTTAAATTCCAATGATCATATTTATGTAAAATTCCGTTGAAACGGATGCTGTCGACTATAGACATAAAGGTCGTATTATAATACATTAAACCTTGTGTAATGTTTAGTGCTACAGTTTGTAAATGCTTCTTGAGCAAGCATACATAAACTGTTGGGATTCAAATTAACTACCATGTTAACATAGCATGTATTAATAATACTAGTTAGTAAAACATAGCACCAATAAAAACTCAGCATTATCACTTTAGCGACTTGTGTCAATTGTTTAATGCCATTTAATCTCGATTTGTGGCAATTCAATTGTTCTCTAATCGAGTTGCTGATCCAACACTCAAACGTTACCTTGATTAGTTAAATATGATTCTTATCTGAAAGATGGCATGTTTTGTTAAGCTGAGATTTTTCACCCAAATCGTGGCGAATCAATTGTCATGTACTTTACAATGCTTAACACATTAATTAACTCTATTGATCCCAACGAACACAAATAGATTGACCACAGAGTTGAGACGAATGACATGAGCCTGAGATATCGCGATTGTGTTAATTTTTTTTGCACATGCAATTCGCGGTACCACGTGGCTGTAGAATCTCGTGCTGAGATATAGTTGACATGTGCTTTCATAATGGGAAGTTAATCCGTGGGAAATATTAATGATTTAAACCAACGTTTCTATCTTAACCAACTGGTGTTTGATCGTCATTAACCGAAAACACACATTTGATAAAAAAAAAGAGATTTAATATCAAAGTTAAACTATAAACTGATCCTTCGAATTATCCGAAACTTATATTTTTGTGTGAACACGTAGCCATTTAACTCTTACGTTTTTTTAATTATTGCAACTTCCATTAACTTCTATGCAGCTTTTCAGTATTCTTTCTTATTTCACTTGAATTTAAATGTATATTGATCCGATTTGTCAATGTAACGATCCAAGACCTCCCAAGACGTAATATACACAATGCTAAACGATGAGAATAAAATCCTTGTCTAATGAACACATAAAAAAGCAGGACTTTTAATACTCATGACTATCTTATTTGAGCAAGTAAATCAAATATGTGATTATTTTTTGAGTGACATTTGAACACAATCACATATCAAATTAGTTCCTGTTAATGGTTATAGAGTAACTGACAACGATTGAAACTTAATTAGGGTATCATTTATTACCTCCGCGTTTGCAAACTGTATTTTCCCCAGGTTTAGGTCATAGGTCACAACGCTATGAACTGTTAGCTTCTTTAAGTGGCATTTTTGAAGTCGGAAATACATATAAGCATTTCCACTACAATAAACATAAAATGGAGAGAATTATTTTATTGAATACCACGTTTGTCTCATTACAGAAATCGTTTTCAAGTATATCTTAATTCTTACGTAATACTGTGTAAACATATTTGGCAAATTAGGTACCACCAATGACATCCACTTCAATGACGTGAAGTACAACAAGTAAGACAAACGTTTAATTCACTCCAGGCAAACTGAAGCAATGAGTTACTCAACAGGGTTTAACATTTCAGGTGAGAATTAGAAACGTGTGCATTTTAGAATTTAATAGTACCACCCACCTTACAGGATAAAGTACATCCTATTTGAAAGGTTAAGGTGTATGTGATTTCCTCTAATTGGATGTTAAAAGGTAAAAGATGTCTGTGTAAAGACACCTGAAACAAAGCACGTTCTGTCGCTAATGTGTCATTTCCTTTGCAACGGATTATTCCCAATGTATCCCAAAGGGAAAAAAGTAAATAAATAAAGTATAAGTGTGTCTCGTAAAAACAAAATATGTCTGATCCACGCCACATGTAATTTAAGCCGTTTTTCGAAAGTAAACAGCAAAATAATAGAAAGATGATTTTAGTGCACACCAATTTCTAACAACATCGGACCCGTATTTATTTTTTAAAACATTTGAACATTTCATATAAATTGACCATTACGTTAAAACGACCAAGAACCAAGTGGATAATAACCCAACCAATCGATTTGGTGTTGTAGCAAAATAACAAAAATATCGGAGGGAGAATGAAACGAAGAAATAAGTATATATGTTTAAATTGACCTCTCCTTAATTAACTTAAGTTGAAAGCGAAAAAAATGCATAAAGACTGTTTTAAATTGACACAAATATTTCTTAAATAAAATGCAAATAATTTGTTAATTGAATAAACAATCATTGAGTAAGAAACGAGTTCCATAAAAGGACATTTCAATAGGAGTGTTCAGGTTTAACGCAATTATCAGACTTTGTGTAAAATGTTTTATTTATTTATAAGCACTTCAGCAATGTTAAATTTTATTATCCGTTCAGTTATAATTTTCTCCGCCACAAATCTCTAAATAGCACTTCTCCGCCACGTGGGATATGTTTTATAAATGTTCCCAGAGATATTAGACAAAGTCCTTTCCCATTCAGTGGTAAAATAGACACATCCACATCGAGATTGTTGTTCAGTTTCATAGAGCACAGCCATTGGTTAACATCTGCACGTGACCAACAAAGGGGATCTGTCAATTAAAAAGATTACAACGCATGATACATTTAATTTCTCAAATAAGAACGACAAAATTAGGGGTGAAATAGGGTGAAAATGGACACAAATGAAACATACACAGAGGTTTCTAGCAAAAAATAAAGATGGAATTGGTGTGTAGGTATACTAGCATAGACCGTGGAGTTTTAGAACTTTAAAAACTTTCCATTTTTCTTTCCAAAAATTCCATTACCTTCTGGTAGCTGTATATCTATATTCTTGTTGAGGCCCATGTCGTTGACGAATTCTTCAGAAAGATCTGGTACAACTTGGTCTTCTAACATGGCGTCCCTATCTGGATCTTATGTCTTTGAGGAATATCTTATACACTAAGTCACTGAGTGAAAACTGTCTTAGGTGGGTTTTCTTCAATGTTATAAAATCTTAGACACGTTCTGTCGATGTCAAAGTGTTGACTGCCTACCTACATAACTGTAGGCCTCTTATAATGCTAGCATTTCTTACCACGTGACGTTGACAAGTTTTCTCACGCGACATGTTTGTGTATAATCGCAGAGTAATCGGATATAAATTATAAAAGAATAGAAATATAATCTGAGGTGACATTGACCACAGCGAGTACAAGTAGATTGACCACTGAAGAGCGACAAAACGCTGAGATATTGAGATAGTGTTATTTTTCTACCCATCTCGTCTTACCACGCGGCTGAAGATCTCGCGCTGAGATATAGGCGGATGTGTTTTCACAACGGAAAAAATGTCTGAGATGAATTAACGTTTCTGAGGTAAGTGTTTAGACATTATTAACCGAAAAAGCGCTAGTAAATATGAACGTAATGGCATAATCCAAGATAGACGTATATTTTTGTCCAATTGGTATCAGCTTAGGGCCCAAATACAGGTTTCAGATTCCATACCAATGGGATTCTGTGTTTCTTAGCTTAGTGTAATTACTCAACCATCAATCCAGGACAACACGTTTTCATTAGTCACGTATACTTATTCTGTTCTGTTTCTAACTGAACCAAGGGCTTGTCGATCTTTATTCACGGAAAACGCGCATTAAAATTTGAAAAAATATTTAAATATGAAAGTTGACCTAGATTTTAGTCGTTAGAATTATCACAAAACGTAATTTGCTTTTTTGAATTGGTTCAACTTCCCGTAACATCAAGACCGTATTGATAAAAAATAACAATGTATCTAAGCAAGACAAGCCAGGCGTAATGTGCCCTCTGACAAACCGGTTCTGAGATTGAGGTCTTTGTCTGTTGAAAACATAAGATATCACCACTTTAGGTACATAAGACCTACTGAGTGGAGCAAGTAAAGCAAATATTGGTCAAATTAAGAATCACCAACGACGTTACACAATGGTCTATTGGGAACAAATACAACAAAGGCTTTATTAACTTTCACTTTGGATTATTGACGATAGCACTTAGAAAATCACCCACACCTTGGCAACACAATCCCCCAAAGAGGTTAACACAAAACGGTGTTTGATTAACTGTCACTTAATAGTATATGTTTCTTGTTCAGCCAGAGTGACAATTGTCATTTGGACACAATCACATGTCAAATTTGTTCATGTGAATGGATAACGGGAAAAATCAAACCAAATAAACGTATGATCTATTGTATCCACTTTTGCTTTCTTCATTGTCTCTTGTAAAGTTATTCCACAAATAACAAAGATGTGCAATGACAAGCTCCGACCCTTCTCTACAACATATATATCGGACGGAAAGATTTGGTATTGAAAACAACTTCTTTAGTGTATTGAATTATACGTTTCCATCTCATTCCAGAGGTGCCCCGTGGGGGAGCGGGTTGGCCAGTCCTGCAGAGTACTCCCTCGGCTTCCTTGGTCGATCGTAAGAGGCGAGAAAAGAGGAGGAGCTTTCTGTTGCCCTGGTGTTCTCAGA
>JAVFBX010224802.1:0-11152 GCA_034783855.1 Mopalia kennerleyi | reverse complement strand
GTGTCAAATAGCTTAAAAAATACACGAAATGGTAAGTCACCAAGGACCCACATTGTACGCACCACTTCCATTAATGCTGCCTTTGCCTGTAGTGCAAGGTTACGAACAGATTTCCCATGACTAAGTTGTGATGACATAACAATACCAAGGTATTTGTAAGAGGACACTGTATTTAGCTGGTCTTTACCTATGTGCCATTTATCATATTTACCCAACACCCCTCCCTTTCTAAATACAATAGCCTTTGTTTTTGACACATTCACTTTTAAATCTGAGGATTCACACAAGTTTGAGAGAATATTCAGCTGGTTCTGAAGACCAATATTTGTAAACGACAGCAATGCAACATCGTCCGCTAAAAGTAGCAGAAAAAGTTTACACATATCCGGAAGGATTTGAACACCATCTTTACCATTAGCATTTACTTCATTGCTCAGTACATTGATACACATGGAGGACATAAGAGGACTCAAGACACATCCTTGTTTTAGGGCCCAAGGGGCACATAAACTTCTGACTCAACAAATGACAACATCTCACGCAAGCTCAAACTTCTTTATATATTCCTTTTAAACAATATATTATCCGTCCCAAATCATATAATTATAGACAATATCAAAATTAATTTATTTCTATACTATCATATGCTTTTTCGAATCAACAAAAGCAACATAAAATTTCCCTTTGCGCTTTTGTAGATGTTTTTGTATACAAGCATGCAGCGTAAATATTTTATCGACTGTTGCCTATCCTGCTCTGAAACCAACTTGTCAATCAAAAATAGTACCATTACCTTCTACCCACTCTGTAAGTCTTTGATTAATTATTATTGTCCCTTTATTTAAAAGCGGTGATAATAGAGAGCCAGGAAAGTGTAATACCCCTACAATTTCCTGGCTCTATATTATCACCGCTATTAAATAAAGGGACAATAATACCCTCTGTCCAGCTGTCCGGGAATTGCCCAGTTTCAAATATTTTGTTAAAAAGTAATTTGAAGTAATCTAAAACATGTTCCGATAAATGTTTTAGCATCTCACTTAGAATACAATCATTACCAGATGCTTTGTTTGTTTTCAAAGAATGGATATCCGAATTAATTTCATCATCACCTAAAGGTCTACTCAGTTCGTCATTAAAATCATCATAATTGTCAACTGCTTCAAGATAATCAGTATTTATGCTATCCGGATTGCTATAATCCGGTTAAAAAAGGTTACTAAAATATTTAAACCAATTTTTTATCGGGATATTATTAGGTTGCTTCTGACCTCTAATACGTTTTAGCAAAGGCCAAAACTGTTTTTGGTCAACATTGCACAACTTGTTTAATTGATATTTTCTATAGTTACCCCTTTTTAAGTATAAAGCAGTGCTTTATACTTATTTCTTAAATTTGAATAGTGCAAGAGATTTCTATTTGATCCATCATTTCTATATTTCCGCAGGTAGTTTCTACATCTAGGATTTTCCCGTTTGCTCACATTATCGTACCAAGGTTGTTTTAGAAGTGATGGTTTGGATGACGTCACATGCTTAAAACAGTCAGCTGCCTTAATGATAGTATTGGTTACAATGTTGACACTTTCATTTATATCACTTACCAGGGCTTCATTCACTTTCAAAATCTCAGTTTTACAGTGTACAGAATTAATTTCTTGTTGATAATCAGCAACTAGTTATTTTGTGGTTTTCACATTGAACATTAGTTTTTGCAAGCAATCCTAACCTTATTGGTAGATATTTAGATTCGACACGGAGTTCAACCTTAAACTCAGTAACAGTAATAGAAGAACTTTCAGATATAACACAGTAGTCAATGACACTCGCACCATTAAGGCAAATATATGCAAAGGCGCCATTATTACAATTTTACAATTTTTTGGTAGCACGATGCTCCTTTAGGTGGCATATACAAACAAGCTAGTAAAACATCCCGTGACGCACACAATGCACCACCATTCACAAGAAAAAACATTCCAATCTCCTCATTGCGAATCAAAGTGAAGAATCTAGAAATTGACTTATGAATAAAAACACACAATCCACCCGAAAACCTTCCCTTTTCTGCAGCACGAGTGGCCTCCCGTGAAAACACATCGTATCCAGGTACGTACTGGTAAAGCTTGTCTGTTGTCAATGTCGACCATGTTTCACAAAATGCTATTAACTGGAAATTCGACACGTATTGGGAAAAGTCTGGATCGGAGAATTTCGGAATAAGGTTTTCAATGTTCCAAAAAATAAATTTCCATAAAGGAATATCAGGCCTTTGACCCCCATTTAGTTTGTTGTTATTTGTTCAGATGTTCGATCGGTGCGTCTTATGGCTCGTAAGTTTGTACGGACTTGTCGTGGTTTGTCGGAGGATCGAGAGGGAGGGGGCGTGTCCACTATAACTAATTTCCCACCCTTATAATAGCCCCATTTCCCCTCTGCTTTCAAATCACGGAGTTTGGCTCTTTGCCTATTTGTAAGATCATTCGAAATACCAATATCTCGTTCTTTCATCTTATCACGTACTTGGAAAACACTCATCTTGTCATCCCAGTGCAGAAATTTACAAATTATCGGCCTCACCTTGTTAATTGACTTATGTCCCAGTCGATGTGCCCTCACTAGGTCACGCCGAGTAAATTCCCGGTCAGGTAGCACTTCGTTGAGGGTCACGAGTATCGTTTCCTTACAACTGTCAAACGAATCATTATCCGACTCCGGAATCCCATGGAAGAGTAAATTATCCCGCCTGGAATATGATTCAAGTCTATCGAATTCCTCCCGCATGTCGTCTACTTCACTTCTACTGTTTTCTATATCCGTAACCTTTTGATGTAGTTCATCTATGTCTAGTCGTAGAATATTATGCCCCTCTCGTAGGTCCCTCAGACAATCCTTTATATCTACCAACGATTCAGCTACAGCGGACACTTCATTTTTCACATCTCTTAAATCTCTACTTAGGTCTTCTCTTATTTTTCTAACTTCGGCCAAAATAGTTTTTTGGAATTCAGACTGGTTATTTGGAGGGGGGCCGGGGTTAGCCTCAACATCACAACATTGGGTAAGATCTGCACACCAAACCGTTTGTGACAGCCAGGTCAATGTGACATCATTTCCCATACTACAGGTGCCGTATAATTGTAACGGGTAGTGATTAGCTCTACTGAAATCTCCCCATTTACACTCCATACGAAATAAATCAGATATATCAAACAAGTTAATCTGGTCGAGGATTCGGCTAATGTTGCTTGAATGATTTATGATAGTGAGACCAACAGCAAAAATAGTGCAGAATATTACCGTAGTAAACACTGTTCTGTAGTTGAGTTCGTCCAATGTTGACCACTTACATGTCTTCGTGTATGTCGCCATTTTCCCCATTTGTTTCGGTCCAGGTGGTGGCTTCCAACATCCAATGCGAGCTCTCCAGGTCATTATATCAATCATATTTCTCACTTAGTTGAATTCTGCTCGTTTGACATTCAATATACACCGGCCAGTTACTTTTCTAGTCGCCGTATACCTGCATAAGTATCACATTTTATGGTAGGTTCACTGGTCACGTCTCCCACCTGCTCACCAACGATATCGTTGGTGAGCAATGCATTATGTACTGTTCCATGGCATATTCCATTTAAAGATCTAAACTTTTGACCTCACTGCCCCTAGCGGCAGGTAAGCCCACGTGATATCAAGCTAACAAGCGACGCGATATTGTTTTTTGTCAACCTGTGAAGAAAGACATGTAATTTTGGAGCTCTTGTAGATCACCTTTTCCCTAAGTTTCTAAAAGTTTTTCTGTGCCTTATCTGCTTATTGCGATGGCGTCTACGTCTAGATCGACAGTATCTAGTTTCTACTGTGATCTGATACTTTGTGGATTTTACCTACAGACGAGGGTCTATCGTCAACTCTACGGCGAGATCGCCTGTCGCAAGGAAGAGAAGTATTTTTGTCTGTACTAGTTCTTTGCTTGTTTACATGGCGGAACGTATTCATGGGACGTTCTCTCGTTTTCTATCATATGTTGTGGATCGATATTTGCCTTAACGTCACGTTGTGGCGAATTTTTACTTGGCTGGTCCAGTTTATGCAAAGCTTGCCTACTTGGCTACGAAAGTAATTCATGTCGATTCTCCATCAAGCTCGGTCTAGGTCTACGTATACCGCAGATCGCACGACCGTTTCGGCTGTTAGGCCGAATATTTCTGTACACGTAAGGGTAAACAATTTAAATCGTTAATTTCGTCTGCAACGAGCATCCCTATTAATACGGGTCCACAATCTAGTAGTTTCGTGCCCGCCATTAACAATTTTTTCCTATATTGTAGGTACAGGATCAAGATCGGCAGAATTTCCAGTCAAAGTAGCAGGGAGCTACTTAATGTCTCCAACTACCGACTCCCCCGAAGAGGGATTGCCAGGACCAATTGGGCATCCCGGGGAGTTCCCCACCAGACAGGATATTGGACATTCACTATGTCCACCCTCTGCGACTTCCAATAGTCGAGCTTCAGGGGGGTCTGGTGGGAGGACCGGTTATCAGTCAAGCATAGTGACTTCCGGTGCGGGAGGCGGATTGCTCAACCAAGGGCTTTCCGAGGAGACACCCACCAGACAGGGACAGAAAAAAGAGATGTTGGACATCAATTATGTCCACCCCCTGAGACACACAATAGTCGAGCTTCAGGGAGGTCTGGTGGGAGGACTGGTTATCAGTCAAGCATAGTGACTTCCGGTGCGGGAGGCGGTTTTGTTCATCCAAGGGCTTCCCCAGTAGACACCCATCAGAGAAGGACAGAAAAAAGAGATGTTGGACATCCATTATGTCCACCCCTGCGACTGGTAATAGTCGAGCTTCAGGAGGGTCTGGTGGGAGGGCCGGTTATCAGTCAAGCAAAGTGACTTCCGGTGCGGGAGGCGGATTACTCAGCCAGGGGCTTCCCGAGGAGACACCCACCAGAAAGGGACAGAATTCTATCTTCAGATTACATTGTCCCTTCTCTACGACAACTCAGGGGCCAACAGGCCGTGCAGAGGAGTCTGGTTGGAGGTCCAGTTTCCAAGTTACAAAACTTAAAACTTACGACCCCATCAAGACCAGAGAGTACATCAGTGATATGTAGCAGTGGGGTGGCACTGGGGAGAGGACTTAATCCAATGGTCTACATACGTCCGGTTCCGGAGTATCAACTCCCAGTTCGAGATCACAAATGCCGGCTTCTCCAAAAAGACCACTTCCTGCTGGTCAGGTACCTGACATCAACGGGTTCAGCTATGGGGTGCCACAGACTTGTGACACTATCCCTCCCCCGCCACGACTACAGCCTGGAGGCAGGGGTACCCAGTTTACTATGCCTCAGACCAGAGACTATTGAGATAATCAGATATCTTCAGGTCAGCAAACGTTTGATGCGGTCAGGTTCCTAAGTCTTACTCCCAGACTCACCGACATTCGGCCACTTATCAGAGTACTTCAGGCTCCCCTAGGCCAGGCGTTACGTCACCACGAATGTCTTCGGAAACGTTCCTGTACTGGCCAATCAGAGGAAAAATACAAGACCCACCAAACAGGGATACAAGTCGATGTATTTTATATATTGTACCCCCCAATTTCCAGGTTATTAACCAAACGTATGGCCCAATCACTACAGAGGTATGTAGCAGTGGAGTGGCACTGGAGAGAGGAATTAAACCAAGGAGATACAGACCTCCAGCTTCCTCCCCCTATCCGACATTACCTAACAGATTAGAGATCTTAGAGAACCCTAAGTATGCTGTCGTATTGGCGCAGTGGTTGCCATGTTACCAGACATAAAACCGCCCGATCCGGAGCTAGGACCTAGACGGTTGTCAGCTATGGCGAGTTAACCCAGAAGCTTGAGTCTCCGGTCCTCACTTACCCCTCCTCCTCCAGGTCTCCTACCTGGCGGTGGGGGTACCCAATTTACATTCCCTCAGGCCAGGGACTATTGGGATAGTCACATATCTTCAGGTCAGTAAACGATTGATTCGGTTCCTGCCCCTATGTCTTACAGCCAGATTCATCTCCATTCGGCCTCTTATCAGGGACTTACAGGCCATCCTAGGCCGGCTATACGTCAACACGAATGTCTACGGTAACATTCCTGTACTGACCTCATATCCCGCTGCTCCCACTTCTGGAACTGGACCATCAATTGTCGGGGATATTAGAGCCAAGCTAAACCTCTTGGCCTCAGTGGTGCAGACTAGGGTGGACTGCTGGCACACACCAAGGAGACTACTCAACGATCTGCTCGTCCGGCTACGTTAGTCCAGTCTCCTACATACGAGGAACTTCAGTTTGCCCAGGCCCAAACCCTAGATGATCCGTGGATCATCGAACCAGCGGAGCAACATCTGAGGGCAACATCGTCCAGTATTACAGACAAGATTGGACCCGATGTTTACACAGCGAGCCAACGAAGGTATGCTGTCGTATTGGCGCAGTGGTTGCCATGTTACCAGGCACAACACCCCCACCGGAGCTAGGACCTAGACGGTTGTCAACTATGGGGACAAACCAGAACGCGTCTCCGGTCCTCCCTTACACCATCGGACGCCATCCTTAGACTAGTGGTAGGATGAGTCACAGCTCCGAGGCGACGCCCAGGCGAGCTGTCGACAGCGGACCGGGCCAATTCGAACAACATGGCCGCAGCAGCGTCAACGCTCCCATGCTCGTTGGACAGAGACGCTATGTCTTACTCGGCGTGAGACCATCTTACTCACCGGATACTGTTAAGCGTACTCCTAGGGTTTAGTCACCATCGTCGGGTAAAAAAGAATAAAAATGGAGTTGTTCCCTCATTCGCTGATATCATGTCTCGAGCTAAACAGGACTATTCCTTGAGGGGCAGAACCAGCTGGATGGAACTTGCACACAGCCAGTTCCGTCAGCTCCTACTGGCTAACCAGAAACGGGTGTAAATGGGAGCGGTCAGAGACCTGCCAGCGACATATCGTTCGACCAGATTTTCTCAACAGTGTTATTGTATCTGAGACTCACAGGACAACGTCTATTTGCTCTCAGCATGGGCAGCCGATACTTCTATTACTTACCTGATGCGAAATACATCTCTTGCAGGGGCGACGTTGGACACTCAGTTCTTGTGGGGCAGTCTTATTGTACTAGGTTTCCTACTGAACGAATTTATAAGACAAATCAGAAAGGACTTCTACACAGGTACAAAACTTTCTGGAGGTGGAGTACGACACGCAGCAGACAAGGGCCTTCATATCTCCAAGTCGTTGGGAAAAGATGCAGATATCTCCATCATTCTCCAGAACAGAGTGAGACGTGATGGATTCCGTGTCTATGCTGGGCCTGCTCTCCTCAGCACAGGACGTACAGAGACAGGCCGTCTCTAGCTCAGACCTTTACTATTCATTGGAGAGTGCGTTATTGGATTCCCGGGCACCGCTGGCTCCAGATGTCAACGGTATCCAGGAACTGAAGGCGTCACGATTATGACAGTTTCAGACAACTCAACGGCGGCAGCCTTCATAGACTAACAGGGGGGACCATATCACCGCAGATACTACACCAAACGTGGCGGTTCTTTATCATGTGTTGGACCTACCTCTTTGGGACCAGAGCTCGATTTATCCCAGGTCACCTCATTGTGAGGGCCGACTCTCTGCCCAGGCGTAACCAGATCCTTTCAACGGAGTGGCAGTTACACCCGGACCAGACGACAAAAGGATGGGAGACGCCTCTGGTGGACCTTTTGCAACAAGATGAAACCACCAGCGTCCGATTCATGTCCCAGGACAGAACTCTTCAGCTTCGAACGCTCTGTATCAGGGCAGGTCGGGCTTTATGGCTTACGCCTTGCTCCAACTGCTATCGTCGACTAAGCTTTGAGGCGAAAGCGTCGCATCTCTGCCTAGCTTATCTCCGCGTACATTAGTGGCCGGGCCGCCCATGGTTCCCGGAACGACTAGACCGTCTCGTAGACATGCCAGGGGAACTTCCATATTGGAGAGGCTACTACGGCAACCGGGCTCAAGTATCTATCTCCAGCAGCCCCAGAAGCTGCGGCGTCACACCTGAAGGCGTTCCAGGATTTCCTCGCTGAGTCTCTGTTCCCAGGTAGCGGAGTTTTCTCTACCTTCTACAGGTCAGGGAGTTGATTCCCTCTACGGTAGTCGGTCATCGTACAGCTGTTTCCAGAGTTCTTTCGCCCGGCCTAGAGGAAGTTTGTTTTATGTGCCCTGTCAGGGCGTTGGCCATTTGTCTGGCTAAGCAGTATCAAGCAGAGCCGGGAGGCGACGGTTGTTTATTCCGTTTAGCCCTCTGCTCTAACATGGGATATCTAAGAATTATATTGTTTCGTGGCTAACGAAGCTTTAGGTCCTTAGTCCATGACGACATACAGACGTTGGGACCGCTGGTGGCAGTTCAGAGCTTCACCAGGATCCCATTGGTGGGCCGATAGTCTTCGAATACCGGCGGTTTTATCCATTTTTTAAAAAGTAAATCCAGGTATGTGGGCTAGGGTTGTTACAGCTAGTTGGCAAATTTATAATTAATTTGTATGTTTCTAAACTTAAACTTACCTCCACTTATTAAACTCAGTTAAGAATACTTCTGCAAGAAGCATTTAACTGACTCGAATTGTGCCATTAAAGTCGAAAGTGACGAGGAGAAGGTTTTCGCTGAGCAATCAAAGCTAAATAAATGTGGCGTATAAGACTCACCAATAAGAACAGAAGGAGTACTTAATATTTGTAAAAAAAACCCCGAGTGACAGTATCTCTAGACAAGACTACACCAAACCAAATCCTACGCGACATCTTGACATGCGGAATATCTTAACTCCGACTTGTTAAACCGAGCACTCATACTAACAAAGTTTGATTTTATTCCATAAGCAGTTTTCAAGGTCATGTCCGAAACCAAATGTATTGACAATTGACAAGATAGTTCAAGTTAACCCACAGCAACCAAATTTAGACTTTGCCACCAGGCGGCGCAACCTGTAGGTCGACATACGCCAAAATCAATCTCAAGTGACGTCTTGTCTCATGCAACAATCACATTGCGTGATAGAGTGAACGTACGGACAGACAACTCCATACAATAATACGTCCCGTCAAATGACGGCTCTATAAAAATCATCCATATTCGCCTTCACATAATAAATCTGTAATTATAGCCCCATAATTTTTATTGTTTTAAGCTTAAAAGTTTTTTTTACATTAATGGTTAAAATTTGCATAGAAAGATTTTAAACCACTAAGATAATTACGCTTTAACATTCCATTTTTTTTCCATAAAATTCATCATCTATGCACGCCTTAGGAACAGTACATTTATTAAAAATAATTGTACCCATAATTTCGTGTTTTTTTGGGTCTATTTTAAACTAATTTTCTAATTTTATTGCATTAGTGGTAAGAACCTACACAATTAATTTTTTCAGCCACATATATAATAGTTTTTATCAAATGGCATTTTTGAAACAGCAGTCAATCATATACGCATTCAGAACAATAAATGTATGGAAAATAAACAAACAGAAACACCAAACATTTCAAGTTTTAAAGAAGTTTTTAAGCTTGTTACATTAGTGGTGAAAATGTGCACCAATCTAATAATTTTTTTTATAACGTGGCAGTTTTAATCCAAAACGATCAAACATGATGGGATGATTTCGGGACTCTTCGGGATTCTCTCAGTGAACCACCGACCAACACCTAAAACCAGGTATCGTACAGCTAAAAAAACTAACATAAAATCTGCTCGGCGTGGCTGTTGTGGATTAGCTCTGTTGATCCAGTCTATTCGCTCAGTGCGTTCCCAAGACCATTCTTGTTGTGATGCCCTTAATAAAATACATTTATTTAGTGGCCACGTGTCAGTGCTTTTCGCAGAGAAAGGTTCGCCGCAAAATTACGGTGACACCCAAGAGCACCGGGTATCTCTCTGATTTTCACAACTTCCCTTTCAACTTGACGATGCTATTTCCTTATTAAACACTTCAAGAATAGAAGTGTCACCTATAATCTATAAGTATCGCAAAATAACAGCCTGCCAGGAGAGATCGTCAAGAATAGTGTAGTATTTAACGTCATCATTTATATTATATGAGTATGCCACCCCCACCTTTACATTGAGATCTAGAAGGCGATATAGCAGTGTAATCAGGGATAGTATACAGGTGCTCCAGAAGAAGAGTCGAGCCTACTCTTAGATTATGAACAGAACCAGTAATTTCGTCAAAATGTTTTTTAAGACTTCGGACATTGAGATGCAGAACTGAAAAATGATTCTCTTGAGAAGAACTAAGTGCTTTCAGTTGATTAATAAAAGAGGACTCGGAAAAGTTATTTGATTGGGGATTGTTAAGATCATTCCAATGGCTGATTTCGTGTAGATCATTCCAATGGCTGATTTCGCGTACATTGTCATCAATGAAGCAATTTCTATGATCTAGGTTATTCAGTGCAACCGATTGAAGCACATAGATCTGATCTGCTCAATATCAAGAGTATCTGTTAGTAATATGGAAGTGTTTAATATGGAAATATTATCGTTAAGCGGAAAAGAAAGTTGGGAAAATAAGAGAGATACCTGGTGCTGGTGAGTGTCACCGGTATCTTTATCTTTAGAGGTGAGATCCATCAAAACTGAAAAGTGTAATTAGTATATATCTCAATTCATCAAACAGACAACAATAATTAAACAAATTTAAAAAAAAATAAATAGAACATAAAGGTACATTTTAAGCTGTACTTGCTCGAGCGTGTCTTTCGGACACACAACAAAAACTCAGAAAAAAGAGATTATGTATGAAAATGGCTGGCTTTTAAACAATTAAGCCGTATAATTCGAGGCTATAGCCAATAGTGTCCTAATTTCTTCCTCCGAACACTGTTCAAATCATTGTGAAAGTCACAGACTCACAAAACGAAGCCAATTAAACTAACGGATGCACTATAGACTGTTAAGTTACGGTTAAAGTACAGTCTATCAAGTGACAGCTGGCTTATACTATAGACTCGATCTATTCACATTTTAGACTGTGTTTGTAACTGTATATAATAAAAACTAGAGATGTAGCGACAGCTATATAGGATTCCGATAACTATTCAATTGTCTATGACGTTTAAATTCGACCAATGG
>JAVFBX010224791.1:0-11154 GCA_034783855.1 Mopalia kennerleyi | reverse complement strand
CGTCATACATCAACTCTGCACCAGAGACGGGCGCACGAGTCCCCCGTCATACATCAACTCTGCACCAGAGACGGGCGCACGAGTCCCCCGTCATACATCAACTCTGCACCAGAGACGGGCGCACGAGTCCCCCGTCATACATCAACTCTGCACCAGAGACGGGCGCACGAGTCCCCCGTCATACATCAACTCTGCACCAGAGACGGGCGTACAGAAACGAATGAATGTCACTCTCTCAAACAATCAGCAGTTTTGTATTTTTTCTACTTTTTTTACTTTTGGTTCCACGTTTTTATTAAATTAAATGTTTGGATAAATCATAGAACATGAGTTGTGATATTTTGAAGTACGTCATCAGATATGTAGCCTAATTCGATTCGGTTCTCCTAAATAAATGAACTCAGTATTATAGGACAGAGTGATATATTTAGTAAACAGCGTCTTCGAAGTTAGGACAGGATGCAAATCGAATTAACTTACTTGATAAAATTATACAGAAACCCATACCCTAGCTGAATAACATGGTTTATGGTGACAAGGTATTGATCAATTGATTGATTAGAGTTCAACGCTGTGAAAAAGTGTATTTCAGGTGAATGAAGACGGTGCATTTCAACAGTAAATAAGTATTCCTACATAGCGAAGTAAAAGCAGTAACCATAACTCTGCCGTAATCATTCTGGCCGACGGAAAGCCAACACGGCCTAGCTAAAGGAGCGAAAGCAGTAACCATGACTGCCGTAATCATTCCGGCCGACGGCAAGCCAACACGGTCTAGCTAAAGGAGAGAAAGCAGTAACCATGACTCTGCCGTCATCATTCTGGCCGACGGCAAGCCAACAGGGCCTAGCTAAAGGAGAGAACTCAATACTCTCTGCACAAATCATGGATTTCAGCAATTGAGCGTCGACCGATGTACACCTCTATATAAAGCTAGTTGACCTGCTGTTTCCAAAGCATTTCAGTTATTGTAACAGAGTTTATCTTTCGTAATCCGTTGATTGAGGTGGCCTTACTTGAAATTTACATAGCAACATAATATAGTAACGTGATCAGTCGCTTTCCAAACAGATTGGAGATTCAGCGATAGAATTTAAATAACGTTCGCCAGCAAACGAGAAGAGTTAACTTGGAGCCAATCTAAAATGCATGCTGATTACTAAACAAATAGACAGTATTGATGAGTGAATCAACGTAACGGCATTTCTATTGTGGTCAATCGATATCACTAAATCACGACCGATCATCGAACAGCCTACAACTATACTCTGTCTTGAGGGTAGTGATTAGATTTTAACAAAGGCTTTTTTCGATTTGATTCCTGTAAATTGATAGACTTTTTCGTGAACATAAAGAAAATGGCATATTTGATTGTTCAACAAATTTGCATTTTTCAATATTGCAAATGACCTATTTTTCTTTGAATATATTGGTTTTAAGGGAATGCTATTGTTCACGCGGGCGGATGGGAGGGATCTTCATGTTGTCCTTTAGTACTCACAGAGCTAATGGCCAACACGAAACGATCTATTTGTGATGTCATTGTATTCCGTCCTGGGGTTATCCTGTGTCGTCTCTTTTGTTGATCTATTTGTGATGTCATTGTATTCCGTTCTGGGGTTGTCCTGTGTCGTCTCTTGTGTTGCCATTGGTCTGACACGCTGTCATATGAGTGAAATAACCTAATTATCAAATAGCCATAAAGTATGGCTTAATACAGCCACAATTGCCGGTGCCAATTAGTCATAAGATTCCATCCCTAGTCTTAAACATTCTCAGTATTCAGGAAAGTCTTGTTTTCAAATGCAATTAGATTTCGCTTAAACCTTAAGAGTCCTCGGTAACATGGTTCAATTGGGGGACTTGTATAGTGTTTACTTCTGTATAAGTAGATCAGTTCTATAAATGGATTTAGTTCTACCTGTAAAACACTTTGGAAGCTGTAGGTTCATTCAACACACGTCAGATATGGTCATGATCTTGTATCGATTCTACGGCATTCAAACCTCTTTGAACAGATTCAGGTACATTGCTCATTTGCCGCATTTCAACTGGTCCAACAAAAAAGGACAAATGAAGTCCTCTCAAGTGGTGAGTGGCCATCACGCTGCGAAAACAACTCACAAAATGTTTTGTAACCATGAAGTATCATCCAGCTTTTTAATTTAGAGTGAACGATTTGGGTTTGTTTTTATATGTTTGATTGAGGTTTAACTTCGTACTCAAGGGTATTTCACTTATGTGACGTCGGATTGACCACTTCACGCTGTTGTCTAATTACGATGTAAAACAAGAGGAATCCTGGTAACCCCCATTACTATTTGAAGGACATTACCATACAATTTCTGGATATAAGCACTCCTTGTATTGTGATAGAACACAACGTTTCCATACGTATGCCTGTGTCGCAATCAGGTGTAAATTGACTAAAAAGAGTTTCCATAAATTGTAAAGTTTTGTTACCCTATACTTCTAAATGCCGTTCAAAACTTTTTAAGGACATCGTTTGCTCACACTACTTGGTAAAGTACATTGCCATTCTCTCCCGTTTGAATTACTAGATTTTTGTGCAGACTTTGGCTTCCATGAAATACTAAACAGTAATCTAGTACCTTTCGCTTAAAAAAAAAAATAAAACTAACAATAACAATAAACACAACGAAAGGCATAATTTTTGCTTGTAAAAAAATGAAATCGTCAGAGCGCAATGAAGAATTCGTTGAAGTAATTAGGAAACCCTGTTTAAAGAAAACAATGGGTATATGGCTCCACGTCATACTCAGAAACGTCGTAAAAAGGGCATTCTCTATTAATAATTTTACGAAAAAAGTGCGTCTACACACTGATGCAGCAATCTGGAAATCTTCCAAACGCTCACACCTCTATTTGTGCAAATGTGTTAGATATGGAGATTGTGAGCTCCGTTTGCCCAGCACGGTTACATTGATGTGGAAATGATGTTGACCTACGTTTTCAGATTTTCTGTGCTAACAAAAATAAGATAATCAAGCAGCAAAAGCATAGTTGGCATCTCCAATCCTTTCTTTTTAGAAACGGCGAAAGACGTGGCGAGTTATCAACTATTGGTAAGTTAGGAGAGAACAGCTAAAAGATTTTGTTTACCAAGCAATCTTGTGATTTCTGTCGATCGCCAAAAGTCCGACGATTGGAAACAACGCTGTTGTAAGACTTGTTAAATGAATAAGAGCTTACATAGTATGAAACAAAGTGCAGAAAACGTAAGAATGTTGCCACCACATTTAACTATCCACAGAAATAAATTTGAGAAGACACTTTCTGTAACTTACAATAACGAAGTTAGTCTATGTCTAGTGTTATAACCATTATTACAGAAACCTTTAACCTTTCTGCAAGAACTCGGCTAAAACAAATAAGAATTTTATAAGGTAAATATTTGAACTGGTCATTACGTTGTGTTGCTCACGATGGAGTTTAAGTGCCGGATAGGGTATCACAAAGGGTCCAGAATACTTGTTGACATAGCTGATATAGTCATTTAAAGATGAAAACGTCAATCAAACGATGTCTGAACATCATTCGGTTTTTTCCGTCTCGAATATTGACACCTCCAAAGTGAAATGACTCAATAATAGTACACAAAACGTGTGATGTATACTGACTTTTATCCTGTTCCAAAGCACTCCGCGGGTAGGCACATCGAGTTTTAACTCACAGTGGAGTCTTTGAACATTTTTTATAGGCCGATGTGAATGCATTATTGTAAGATAACGTTACGAGTTTGTTTGCTGCGTGAACTGCATGTGGTTTGTACCACGGCGTTAAGCACCAATCCATCCATTTAGTCAAGTCTATACTGCATAAGTAAAAAAATAAAGCTTCGAAGATGCCGTACAGATCTATAATCTTTCTCCACATTTTGCTATGAAAGCGATGGATTCTAACATTGTGTTCAAATCATGTGTACTGATAAATGTGTTTTGTGTAAATTTTCGGACGGAAGGGCTCTTTTGATAAAAACCGCCCCCATCTTGCCTCAATAGTAAAGGGTATTGTCAGCTGGGTTTTAATCGGTTTAGGCCCACGACGACTACAGAAAAAGCGTATACGTCGTGGAATTCGTGAGCAAAATATGGTGAAGATTATACCGGATTAAAAAGGTGTGAAACAGTTGGAGTTCTTCTTAGTGGCTTTTTTAAAACTACATAATAACATCATAACTTATAGACATATCTATTTACATCACACCAGTCTTGTTCTGTCGTTACACGTGCATTACAGCCAAGTTGACAGCACATCCAAAATGATTTTTCACTCTTCTTCCTCTTGACGCGGTACATGTAGCCAGCCTAGCTCTGCATGGGCGTTGATATAAATTGGAGTTGTGTCATAAAGCAGAAGCCATCGTTGGTATAGTTTAGCTGTTTATCAGGAATAATGTAACAGTGATTGGAAGACACTCATATTTTTACGACTTTGTGAACATTAATCTTGACGAAAGTGTCAGAATGAGACATCCCTCTAGTATTACGACACGAAGTGAACATTCGTCAATAATATAGCCAGCCCCATATAACTTTATGAACAGTAATAGTGGTGAAAGTGTCAGAATTAAACATCGTTAGTAATATCATGACACGAATTGAACATTTGTAAACGTGCCATAAAGAGTATATCCTCTGTACTTAATCCCCCACCCGCTGGTTAACTCAGCCCCTGCTGGTGTACCAGTGAAAAATTCTCACCTTCATTTTTCTACTTCGTGGGAGTATACGTCGTGGGATTGTAGTCGTCGTGGGACTACACCAATCAAACAAACAAACATATCGTCACCTTAATAAAATATGTGCCTATAAGTCATATTTTCCAATTTCGAGATAAATTGAAAAAATTCTGTGAAATCGGCTCACATGCTTGACTCAGTCAAATATCTTATTGATTTCCAACAGTTTTTGAAGTACGCGTTTTGACAAAAGGTGCCTCTAGTGATGTAGAGCTTATTTAGGCAAACATATGCAATTGGTCAAAAACTGACATAGGCATTTATTTTATTAGGGTGACGATATCAAATTGGTAAAAAACCGATACAAAATAAAGCTCTTTATTAACACGTCCTCCAAGTATTACAATTATACTTTTCGTTACATTGGCAATGCTCATATATATGCAGTGTCCAAACTCATTTTGGAGATCTCTTTCGCTCTTGGTAGCTATAACCGTATCTTTTTACCCTTGTCACATTGTAGCGAAGTCATCTCGTACCACATTCGGTGTATACTATGCCATTCACTTATGTACGTGTGATTAGAATAAAGAAAAACATATAAAAGGACGTTAAAGAAAAATTGTACATAATACGAAACCAGATATACTTACTACCATTTTATGTATCACATGTGTCTAATTTAAATTGTACATTCTATTTATAAAATAATGTCATAATTAATAAAGATGTTGCTTGTTTATGTTCGTTGTGATTTAAACACGAAATGAAATTGGTATTGTATAAACATTCATGTATATATGTCAATGTACCGTAGGTCAATCTATTCGGTGGAGACAAGTTCATGTAACAATTTCCACACGATTCTAAATAATGTTCATAGACAATCACATAATCCCATCACCCATTCACTGTTCGTCTGTTCCTGTATTAAGGACTCTACCGTTAGTCAGGGGCAAAATTTTGACATTTTTTTGGACAAAAAGATTAAGTATTTTAGAATGTTTTTTTTTTAAATTGAAATTGTAAAATGTTTGCCTCAAGGATTATGTGCATCGAAGGGCTGAAGGGGTTAACGTGATTATCTCACCTCAACTGACTGCCTTCTGACTATTTCCACAAACGAATTAGCGAAAGCCCAACAGATCAATTAATGTCTGTATTTCCAGCCTTCTGATAAAATGAATATTTACAAACAAGGTTCCATTCTTAAAAAATATTTGACATGTTTCTTCGTTAATGCCATTTTAAAATACAATGAATCATAATATGAAATTGTATTTAGAATGTCGAAGACCTCCGCTTTCTAAATATACTATGCTAATATAATCATCATGTTGTATTAATGTGTTATTTTGTCATTGTATTGTTTATATTTAGACTGGGGATGTCTTGTTGTGCACATTTGTCCAATATGTTACCTGAGCAAGTTCTCTCTTTAATCCCAATGGCTGCACGTGGTACAATGTATAAGTGTGTGTGACCTATCAATATGAGTATTACTATTGAGTGCTATCGTGCAGCCATTGGATCTTTTACCAATGCCTGCTATTGTTTTGGAGTTGGAAGTATATTTTCGCTTAACACTTTTCGAGATTGGTTTAAAGAATTCAAATGGTTTTTCTCCTTGCACAAGTTTCTGCATACTTTAATTTCTTTTCAACGTAACATGTCCTGTTATATTACTATAATATGCTTATTGCTGCTGTGTGGAGATATTGAGAGTAATCCCGGACCTATTAATCTTTCGCTTGTGAATTTATTATCGATAGTGCATTTAAATGTTTGCGGGTTGAACTCAAAGCTACATATGATTGAATCTCATCTCTTAAATTATGACATTATTGCTCTGACCGATTTCTTTACTCAGTTACGCCAGCAAACTTTTTGAACGTATTGTTTTTAAGCATGTCTATAATCACATCTATTTTCACGTTTCGCCGAGACAGTCTGGTTTCCTACCGAAGCATTCAACAGTCACGCAACTTTTAGGCCTCTATCATCATGTTGTCAAGGCACTCGACGACAAAAAAGAAGTACAATTTGTTTTTATCGATATTTCCAAAGTTTTTGATAGAGTTTGGCACGCTGGTTTATTGCACAAGTAAAGAAGATACGATGTTAAAGAAAAATTATTGTCTTGGTTTGAGAGTTATTTAACCGGTAGAAATCAGAAAGTGGTTATCGGTGGATCTGAATAAACAATTAAAAATATAAATGCTGGAGTTCCACAAGGGTCAGTCTTGGGTCCACTTTTGTTTCTAATATATATCAAATTATCAATGATCTACCGGATAAAATTGTTTCGAATTTGCATATGTTTGCTGATGACACATGTTTGTACATAGTGTCAGATAATCTTGTTAATGATGTTCTCAAACAGGATCTTAAAAGTGTATTGGATTGGTCAAAGCAATAGCCAGTTAAATTTAACCCTCTTAAACCGAAATTCTGTTAATATCGCTCAAAACTTTGCATTCTAATGCCATTCTAACATTTGACAACTCAGTTATCAGTCAAGTTAAACGACACAACATTTAGGTGTAGTACTTAATTTCTGCGCGAGTTAGGACGCACATGTGTCTTTGACATTAACTAATGTCACCAAAGAGTTGTCACTTATGCGAAACCTTAAATTTAAATTTGACTTGCAAATCTCTTGAAATAATGTATAAGAGTTTTATCCGCCCAGCGTTAGAATATGCAGATGTTGTGTGGGACAATCTTGATCAGATCTCTGAACAAAAACTAGAGAGAATTCAGATAGAAGTATAGAGGATCATAACAGGAGTAACCGTGCCTTAAACCGTCAAAAATCCTAACAAAACTATTTTAAAACCCATTTTAAACCATTTTTGATCTATTATTTATGGAGCAAAGGAAAAACCAAAGCTCAATATCATCAGTAATGGTTATTCATGCCATTATATAATGTTTTAGCACAAGAATCAAAGGGATTATGTTTGTGACATTTACATAGCTATATTCTATGCGCAACGTGAAACGCCATCACACTCTCATAGTCTATTTTGCGTTGCTGACGTCATACAGAGTATATCGCTACATAAAACGTCACAAACATACAGTATCTTTGAAGTCATTATTTACGTTATGTGATAAAGGTTTCATGTGAAACAGACAAGTAGTGCCGACCGCACACAGAGGTGAATGGCAAGTGAGCGTATGCTGAAGATTGGTCTGCTCCTAACATTTCCCATAGTCCTCTAGGAAGATCTATGAATTGACTGGTTAACATAACTGAGTTGAACGTTAACCTTGACAATGCCGACGGTAATATCACCACCAATTATATGCCACCATACACCTGTGTTGGCTCGCCCTCTACGCCTTGTGGTGCTTTGATGAACTTGAAGGTGTATAACTTTAAGGATTTAAGGATTTTCATAGCATAACTTGGGTGTATTTACATAGGTGTTATTCGCTGACAACGACCGCACAATTAAAGCCCTCTCAGCGAATATCACTACGTTCTGATTTATGACCAAGTGGGTTGTACGTCACAGAGGTAAGACAGCTGCGGTTTTAATAAAATGCTTAAAGACTGCAGCGTTTGTCACAATGTAATTAAAATCAGACCTCAAAACGCTCCCGGTGTTTTGTTTAGCATTATTCCCACTGATGAGTTTCACAAAGTAGAGTAAACTTACAACTCCAATAAAAGATACACATGGATACATGGTGATTCAATATTTCGGTTTATTTTGTCATTCTTGACAATGGTTTTAAAATAAAGTGAAATATTGAATCACCATGTAACCATGTGTATCTGTTATTGGAGTTGTAAGTTTACTCTACTATAAGTAATCGGGTGTCCATCTTGTAGAAAACACGCACCGAGACTAAACTCAGATGCGTCGCATTGGAGCTCAGTGTCTTTGTTGACATCAAAATACTGAAGAACTGGAGATTTTGTAAGAGTGTCTTTAATATTTTCCAGGGTTATTCCGCGGACTTCCACAAGAACTCGGTATCACATTGAAAGAGATCGCGTAGAGGGGAGCTCATACCAGATAAGCCTGGTGCAAACTTTTATAGATAATTAATAATACCAAGTAGGCGTTGCACAGCAGCTTTGTCTGTTGGAGTTGACATTTACTTTATTGCTTGAACTTTATCTGGGTCTATTTTTAGACCAATACTAGTGACTTAATTTCCCATGTATTGTATTTCTTTCTTCCGAAATTCAATCTTTGTTTTGTTAAGTTGTATATTTCTCTCTCGGCATCTGTTCATAAGAGTAAGACATTTTTCATGATGATCTCGTAAGGCTTTTTCATCGGTACCACCTATTCCATAGACAATGATGTCATCATGGCTGGGCTTAATTCCGTTCTGTCCTTTTAAGACTTCCACCATGCGACATTTGAATTCCCAAATAACAATCTTTACCACCTGAACCTTCCCCACGGTGTTTCAAAGGTAGTCAAATAACTCTTATTTAAGCTAGTTTGACGTTCCAAAATCTATTCTCAACGTTTATTTTTGAAAAAAGCGCTCGCGTTATCTAGGTCTGGCAATAAATCTTCAATAGTTGGTATCGGGTGATGGTTTCTTTTTAAAGCTCTGTTTAGTTGTGTTGGGTCAATACATTGGCGAAGTTTTCCAGAAGACTTGGTTACATCCTCATTGATGATATCCACTCAGTCGGTTCATCGACTGGAATAACAATATCTTACTATTTCAGTCCGTCAAGCTCTTCTTTGACCATATTATTTAATGTAACCGCAAGTCGGCGACTCGTGAGTGGTAATGGTGGAACATCAAAATTTAATTGAAATTCAAGTTTATCAGAAAGCTTCCCTTCTGCCTTAAATAAATCACTAAAGTCACTTTAGCTGCTCCTCGCTTGCTATTGAGTTTTGGACACTTAATTTTCCTGTGATTCTTTTCGCCACAATTTTCACATGTTTTGATCCAAGCCGGACATAATATTTTCCCTGATATCCTTTTGCCCACCAAATTTAAGGACAAGCAGTTTTCTTTGTACTTGTTTAGGTCTATCGCCTTTTTGTCTGTAGTTTTGAGTTTTATTGTCGTCTTGTGTTGTTATCGTCTATCACAATCACAGTCTTATCTCGAATTAAATCATCTTTGAGTGCGCCGTAATTACATGTCTTTGCAAGCGTACGCAAGGCTGCTGCATAGCTATCAATAGTTTCAGGTTGCTCTTGGTTTCTTTTAATTAAACAATAGCGTTCGTTTGTTTCATTGGTCTGTCCCAAGCAAAATGTCTCAAATGTATGAATGACAACAGGGACGTCATCAGAATCTTCGTCCTCCTCAAACATGAGACCATCGTATACATTAAGAGTCCGCACCAATACACGTTAGAAAGGCCGCCGTTCATTGCTTCATATCCTGGTGATTTAATCCACTGGCTATGTCGTAATTAATTACCCCATACGTGCTTAAATCGCTTCCAGTTTGTTGCCAAATTACCCTTTAAGGTGGAAATAGTATTTTTATTGGTACTTGAACAGCACGTAATTTGAAGGTTAATATTATGGTCCATTTCGGCTTTCATATTTTTTTTAAGGTTTAATTACTTGGGGTTACAGACATTCTACGTAGGTCGGCGCAATGTCAGTGCCTTCGGTTTATAAATTAGACTGTTTATATACACAGTCAATATTCAGTATAGTCAAAGTAAACGTTGCACATACCTATACAGTGTAGCAAGTGTCTTACAGTTTATATGCACTTTAAGCACGCCGTTCACTGAAAACGGTATTTTCCAGTGAGCATATGGCATAACTAATGCTGTACGCAGTTCGTTAGAAAAGAACCATCCCACTTCTCACATCATGTATAGTTTTCTAGTTGTCTTCTAAAAAACACACAACAACCAAACACAATTAGGAGTAAGGTGTCTCGTGTTTACTTAGTTCAAGCCGATGTTACAGTAAAAACATGGTGGGTAAAAGGGGAATAACTATAGTAAGCAAACAATATTTCAATCACCATTACAGATTTAATTCAATCCATCAATACTCTTTTAAACAACCGACTCAAGACACCATTCTCCGTACTAGTATAAAAGACTTACGTCCCCTTCCTCTAGGCAACGGAGTCAACTCACAGAACCATGACCATCACATAAATGTTGTGACGTCACGTAGAGGGCGCTGCTCTCAACTGCCAACGGACTGCGCACTTCTTATAAAGAACAAAATAATTAGTACTTGATAACGCACAAACCTTCCTTATTATGTAACAGCAAATAATAACTGAGCTGCTCACACTATAATTACATTTTTTATCTGTTATATCCATAGCGCCCTCTATAATTACATTTTGTTAGTACTGAAAAACGTACAATCTTTCTTTATCAGTAGTGGGCATCCATACTTATGAATATATACTCTGTCAAAAAAGAAACGCATAGGTGAAATGTCACAAGAAAGTGTTGAATTTTTTAAAAATATCGTTTC
>JAVFBX010224780.1:0-11154 GCA_034783855.1 Mopalia kennerleyi | reverse complement strand
ACATACGAAGTACATATATATATATATGAATGCAAGCTTCTATTTATAACTGTTTTTTTTTTGGGGGGGGGGGGGGATTAACAGCATGCTTAGAGCTAGGAAATGGACTTGATATACCGGTGCCACCGATCTTAAGCCACCATTTTAGTAAAGTACACTTTTAATTTCCTTATTGCATGGTGTATTTAATTAGATCAAACCATACGTAATCATTTTATTACTGGTACCGTACTTCAATATTAGGACAAGTGTTTAAGCAACACAGTTAAATAACGGTTATAACACTATAAATAAACACAACATGTAGCTAAACTTTGGAAATAGCCTTCTAAATATAAGACCTACATGTTACACATGCATGTAGGTCTTACAAATTGTTTATAACACTAGTTTGGAAAAAGCTAGTACAAATATGAACATTAATAAATACCTGCATATTCCGTTTTCGCTTGAGAAAGTTTGTCACTCTGTAGCTTGCGTTGGACCAAATGGGCAGCAAGTATTTAGTCCGACTGGAGGTACTGCTTGGTGTTTTTAGCCCAGTCCACTTCATCGCTGTCATTATGGGTTTCTATATTGACCTCTGTCTCGGCTAGATTCGACCAGGCTTCGACGATGGCCTTCCAGCTCTGGTCACTTATCCGCACACGACTCCGCACACATGACAGCACTAGGGTCAACCCTTCCTGATTCAGTCATGCGGTGTTATCCATCCACTTCCCACTACATGATAATTAACAACCCTTCTTTATTATGTAACAGCATATGTTAGCCCAAATGCCCCCCATCGCAGCTCGCAGTGCACGGGACATCACACCTTTAGCCCTCCTCCCCCCTCCTCTTCTACCCTTTTCATGTCATCTAGTGCAGTGCCAATTCATACATGCTGTGGCGGTGTTTCCGTGATGTTGGTGACGTGTAGTTAAGGGAGATAACTTCTCACAGCCCTTACTTATCATGTAGTAAGGTGCTACACACACGCACTTTAGTACTTAATAACATGCAGCCCTTACTTATCTTGTACTAAGGTACCATCAACAATACAATCCCTCTTTATTAGATGTCTGGTATGATACCGGACTACTGATAACGCACAAGTTCTTCTTTATATGCAGTCGGGTATTGACTGGCACCTTACTACATATAACGCACAAAATAATTAGCACTTGGTAACGCACAAGCCTTCCTTATTATGTAATAGCAAATGCTAACTGAGTTGCCATTTCTATTTTACTGGCTCTCATGTTGTCTATTTGGCTGATGTTGAACTTGACGAGAGACCGGATGAGTTTTTCCTATGATAATAGCCTTCGTTGAAGACAACCTTCTAATAAAAATATTCCTCCCAACCTCCCAGAATAAGTTAAATAAAGTTATGGTAAAGAGTAACGTTCCAGTAGGTTTTGTTTGTTTGTTCGATTGGGGTTTAACGTCGTACTCAAGTGTATTTCACTTATATGACGACGGATTGTCCACTTGACACTGTTCCTTGCCCTATTATGGTGGAAAAACCAGGAGGAAACTTAGTAGAAACCACCCCAGCGATTGCCAGAGCCACATCTTGTGACTCACTCATATACCTGAGGGTCGACAGGCGGCGTTCCAGTAGGGAGTACCTCAGGCCATGACCGACCACCTTGACAAAATACACACTAATGAGGCCGCTTAAGTCATGAGCGTAGCCACACTATATCCAGAGGTTTCCTTTAATCACTGATCACTGAGTTGACGAATTTATTTTATCCTTTTTAAAGATACAAAGGGATTTATCTGAATTTATAATTTCGCTATATTAATAGACAGGTTTAATACAGGTGCGTTTATAAAAGAAGATTTGATTAACATAATCTTAGTTTTTAATCTTAGAACATACCAAGTTTTAAAAATGTAATAATTCATTATTGACAACATCACTGAGCTGTCCGGGATCATTAGGCGATTCCACGACACTGGTGTCATCCGCAAACAAAATAAATTTGAACAAATCAGAAGACTTGACAATGTCATTAATGTAAATAAAGAACAACAAAGGGCCCAAAATGGAACCCTGAGGAACACAATAGTTAACTAATGCACAATTTAAGTGTTTGCCATTAGATTGCACTGTCTGACGTCTTTTTTTTAAATAAGTGGAAATTTAAATTTAATTCATATCTCTAAGTCCTTTAACTCAAGTTTAGAAAATAAAAAAGACTGACTAATGGTGTCAAACGGAAATCGCCGATTTAATAAAGCCATCTAAAGTGATCACAAAATTATCTTCCAAGAACACCACGCCTTAATTGTGCCCTTGTGCAAGCACGTTGTCGTCCAGATCGAAGCTACCTGAGCACCTGTAACTTCCTGCCGGACCGCGACCGCCAGAACATCGCCAAAGTCCGCTAAACCGTCAATATTGTAACCATGTCTGAACAGCCTCGGCCATTTCCGTCCCGTAAATTACCTCTGAGGGAACGCGGCTGATTTTAATGGCGGTCGTAACGATATTGAATATTCATGAGCTACATCCACTGATCTATATATAGATCATATATGGTAGGCTATTCTGGTGTTGATATGATGAAATCATTGGAACTGCATCATTATTAAATTACTTACAGCGGACGAAAGTTGAATTGTTTGCAACAAGTCATACTCCCCCCCCCCCACCCCCCACTAGTCAGGTTCCTAGTGCCCCGGGTGCAGTCCACGACTTTACAGCCCCCAGGCTGCCAGTTTCCAGTACCACAGGTCTTGGACTATTGGGATAGTCATCTCGCAGCAGGCCAGGACCCGATTATTCGGATCCGGTTCCGGTCTCTTACCTTCCGGCTCACCAGCCCTCAGGGACTTATCAGGGATCTGCAGGGCCTAATAAGGCCGGCGTTACGTCTTCACGACTGCCCATGGACACTTCCCTGTCAGGCTGCATCCTCCGTTGTTCCCTCAGTCGGAGCTGGACCGTCTACTAATGGGGATGCTGGAGCCCAGTCAATCCACTTGGCCTCAGTGATGCAGTCCATGGTGGACTGCTGACATTTGCTTGGGAACTTACCTCAACAAGCCGCCCCGTCTTTGTCCTGGGCTCAGGCGCCTCAATGTGAGGAGGCTCAGTTCGGTCAACCTCAAGCCCCAGATGCTCCCTTGGTCATTGACCCAGCTGACCCAGAACATGAGGTAGTGTTGACCAGTACTGCAGAGACTGGGCCCAGGGCTTGGCCGGAAAGCCAGCGACAGTATGATGACGTGTTGGCACAGCTGTTTGCCGTGTCCCCAGACATAGACCCAGGCGACTTAGTTCCAGAAACACGTCACCGGTCCTCCCTTCCACCGTCGGAGGCCATCAGCAGGCTGGTGGATGGGCTGGACACGGCTTCGAGGGGACACCCAGACGGGCTGACGGCGGGGACTCTGTTGTTTCGAGGAACCAGCCGGCCCAGTGGCTGTGTCTCCGGGAGACATCTCCCTAATGTAAGACATGATGACGGCGATGGCTCGGGCCGACTGGTACATCATGGCTGTAATCGCCTTTAACGCCTCCATGCTTGTCGGACAGAGGCGCAAGGACTGCTAGGACTGCAAGGACGTACACACCAGACAGTGTGAAAAGAACTCTGAAGACTCAGTCACCAGCGTTGGGCGACTTTTTTAACAGCGTAGTTCCATCTTTGTCTGACACTATGTCTAGGGCCAAGCAGGACCATTCCCTGGTAGAACTACCTGGGCGGGGAAACGCAAGGCTCCCACTGTGCCAGCAGCAGCTCTAGCTAAACGTCGCTCGCCACTCCCGCATGATGGGCAGAGTGGTGTCCGCCTTGCTCAGTCCCGTCCCAGTCCAAGAACAGTTGGAGAGGTGTCCGGGGCGGCAAGTCACGAAAGTAATGGGGCGGGTCATGTAGGAGTTTCGCCTGCATGGCAGCCGGATCGGACTAGGTCAGTCTTTCCGGTACTGCCAAATCCCATTCTCCCAGTGGGAGATAGACTGTAAAGATTTCGGCAGAATTGGCCGCTAATCGGGGCAGACCAGTGGGTAATTTCAACCCTACGTTTCGGCTACAGGCTGGATCTATCGCCGATCCACCATTGACGGCTAGGCCCAACCCATCCCGCATCCCTGTCCAGCACAACCGGCTCCACCAGCTTCTAGTGGCTGCCCAGGGACTGGTGACCAAGGGCGCGATCAGAGATCTACCAAACGAGACCAAGTCAGAAAGGACGCCACCACAGGTCTGAACCTTTCTGGGGGTGGAATACAGTACCCTTACAAGTAGTTGACGTCGAGTGTCAAACCTCAGCTACGTTGGTGCCTACAGCCGGCCAATGTGCTGACAGGGGTGGCACTGGCTCCATTCGTGCCGATCCGTCTCCTATTTACCGACGCTTCGCTACAAGGCTGGGGCGCCAACCTGAAATCCAGCTCAGCGTCCGGTTTTGACCTCGCCATCTCCAGGCGGCACATATAAATGTTTTGGAGATCGATGCAGTCACCAGAGCGGTGACGTTTCTCCCAGAGCTACAGTCGCCACGGCTATGATAGTCTCCGACAACACAATGGTGGTAGCCTTCTTAAACAAGCAGGGGGGGACCAGATCTCCCCAGCTGTTGCACCAGATGTGGTGATTCTTCAGCCTATGTTTGGCCAACAACATTTTGGCCAGAGCACCGTTTATACCGGACCATCTCAATCTGTTGGCCGATTGTATGTCCAGGCGCGTCCAAATCCTTCCAACGGAATGGCAGTTGCACCTGGAAGTGTTCTGCCAGATGACAAGAATGTGGGACCACCAGCTCTCGTCCTTCACCAGGCCCAGACACAGGTGCAATGGCAGTGGACTCGTTGTCACAGGACTGGTCGGGATTGGCCACGTTAGCCATCCCTATGGCTGCTACCATGGACAGGGTATTGAGGAAGATAGTGGCGCATCACTGCCTAATCTACCTCATCGTCCCTTGGTGGCCAGGCCGACCATGGTTCATGGAACTACTAGATCTTCTCGTAGACATTCTGAGAGAACTTCCAATTTGGGGAAAATTGCTACGGCAATCAGGCACGAGAAGCTAAACTGTTAAGATCAAATAAATTAAGTGATGAATCCACTGCCCCTTATAGAAAACTCAAACTCTAACAACACCCAGCCATGATTATTCACAGCGTCTGTGGTCAGCAAGTTGATAGAAACAGTCACCGGTTATTACAACGCTGCCATATACCAGAGTATCCAGGGTGAATTGATTTAATTCGCAGCTCTTTATTTGGCACAGTTAAGAAATTAGTGCATCTTACCATATTTCTAACTGCACCATGCTCCGAGCAAATCAAAACTCTTCAAATTTTCAAGTGGTTAAGGTATGCATCATTTGTAGGTGGGAGGAAGCTACCTGTTGGCCCGGAGCTCTCAAATCTAACACAAATTTGATCTGTTTGTGGTGTCTTTGTAACGTGTCCTGTGATTGTCCTCTTTGTCTTTGATTGTTTTAGTCCATCCTATATGTGGAACTGGATCAATTGTCTGTCCCTCCCTAACTCAATCAATTTGTACTAGTCCATCGTTTATGTGGAACTGGAACCAGTTGTCTGTCCCTCCCTAACTCAATCAGTTTGTATTAGTCCATCCTATATGTGGAACTAGAACCAGTTGTCTGTCCCTCCCTAACTCAATCAGTTTGTATTAGTCCATCCTATGTGTGGAACTGGAACCAGTTGTCTGTCCCTACAAAACTCAATCAGTTTGTATTTGTCCATCCTATATGTGGAACTGGAACCAGTTGTCTATCCCTCCCTAACTCAATCAGTTTGTATTAGTCCATCCTATATGTGGAACTGGAACCAATTGTCTATCCCTCCCTAACTCAATCAGTTTGTATTAGTCCATCCTATATGTGGAACTGGAACCAGTTGTCTGTCCCTCCTTAACTCAATCAGTTTGTATTAGTCCATCCTATATGTGGAACTGGAACCGGTTGTCTGTCCCTCCCTAACTCAATCAGTTTGTATTAGGCCATACTATATGTGGAACTGGAACCAGTTGTCTGTCCCTCCTAACTCAATCAGTTTGTATTAGTCCATCCTATATGTGGATCTAGAACCAGTTGTCTGTCCCTCCTAACTTAATCAGTTTGTATTAGTCCATCCTATATGTGGATCTAGAACCAGTTGTCTGTCCCTCCTAACTCAATCAGTTTGTATTAGTCCATACTATATGTTGAAATGGAACCAGTTGTCTGTCCCTCTATAACTCAATCAGTTTGTATTTGTCCATACTATATGTGGGACTAGAACCAGTTGTCTGTCCCTCCATAACTCAATCAGTTTTCCACACTTATTTTCTTCAATGCTTCTGTAGATTGAAGTCTAAGATAGTAGGCCAATAGTCATAATTTAGTGATTAGTGTGTCGACCAACTGTTTTTCTAGCAATATAGATATTACATAATTTGTTCTGTTTTCAGTGGTGATCCCTTATCAAACATGCAGGTAGATTTTGGGTCAAAGGAAGATGCCATGGCATTTTGTGAAAAAAACGGTAAATTTGAAATTAGTTTGTTATTAGAAATGAAAATCTAAAAAAGTACAATAAGAATAGTTGAATAGTTTTAGTGAACTACTGTTTTAATGAGTTTTCCTCTCCTTTTTAATTTCCTCTCAGTTTTCCAATGTCAGAATTCTAAGAAATGTACACTTATTCATTATATCAGTGAAATACCCATGAGTACTACCTTTATTTCTAATCAAACCAACAAATCATTGCAGTTTTCATTGTATTGAAGTAGGGCAAAAAGTAAATCCTTCATTTTATATATTTCTAAAAAGTTTGCCCCTTCTGCGAAATAAGATGTATGGACTCGGTTCTAAAAACCGTTTAAATCAAATAAATTAAGTGATGAGTCCACCCCCCCTTATAGAAAACTCAAACTCTAACAACACCCAGCTACGATTATTCACAGCGTCTGTGGTCAGCAAGTTGATTGAAACAGTACAAATAAACTGTAAAAAGCCTCTCAGATAAGCAACATTTCCACCTGGCAAGCTCAAAATTTGAGATGAAGATTGACATCAAAAGTCACAGTTAACCATATTTTACCTATTATAGCAAGCAATATTGCAAGCAATATTGCCACATATAGCGAGCATAAAAATTTAAACTTTAAAAAAATATACAATAAATAAAGAAAAAACATTAAAAACTGATATTAAAACTTATTGTTAATGACATTAGTTATATATGGTGAAAATGGCCCAGAACGGGCATGAAGCTGTGTAGAACGAGAGAGTTTACACAGCCCCTGCTCAGCACTATGAAAATGATGCCTACGATACCACCACGATGTAGACAGATACATGTACTTAACCAAAGACAAGCATATACATGCCAAAAAAAGGCATCTCCAGGCTTCCATTAAAAAAAATAATTTGCCCCACCCTACAAATATGGCTTACACCTCATCCCCACTCCCCATGGATTCAACATCACAGTCCATGAACTACCTATAGAGAGAGAACATGTTTGATATGAAATTACTTGGTTGGATTATAGATGAAAGTTTACCTGACACAAACACATCAGTCACTTGTGCAACACACTATCTCAACTCCTATCTGTAATGAGGAAATATAAACCACTACTTCCCCAAACAACAAGACTTCTATTTGATAATGCATATATACTGCCAAACCTTGACAATGTTAGGAAATGCCTCCAAATCCACAATTGGTAGAGGATTTAAATTAGAGAAAAGGACTGCTACAGAAATGTTCCTTCAATTACAATTTTTTTATGTTTATGAAATAGTCCGTTTAAAAAATAATGTATATATAACACTTAATAATTTTTACCCAGACTACATGGCAAACCTATTTTCACGGAAAAACAAACCAACAGACAACTTCGCTCTTCTTCTAACTCCCAACTTAAGACCCCTATGCCACAAACAGAACTCTTCAAAATGTATCTTTTATATATTCAGTGGAATAAACTCTCTCCCCAAATCAGTGTGCTACTTTTGTACATAATTTTACACATCTGTACAGAGCACAAATACTGACTGACCGACTTACGAACTGACTGAATGACGGACAGACAGATAGATAAAAAGTGTGGTTTTAGCATTATTTCTTATTCTACTGCTTAATAGATATAATAAGATGCTGTGTATATATATTTTATATTGAAGATTTTGTTCTGTGCGTGCTAGTATATAAAAAGATGCTGTGTATATATATTTTATATTGAAGATTTTGTTTGGTGTCTGCTAGTATGTAATGAAATACTGTGTATATACATGTATGTTTTATATTAAAGTTTTTGATTGTGTGTGCGAGTGAGTGTGATTGAGAGGACCTCAGGGAAGATCAACAATTTGTTGACTAAGCATTTAAATCCTAAATAAAGTTTATTATTATTATTGTCCACCACTATTATAGTAGGTGGGGACTTAGAAATGCTACTCAGTGTCCATCCGTCTTTCCGTCCATCACAATTGATTGTGAATATGCTTGCTTGAAAACAAATTCAAGATTATCTTCAAACTTGGTATGTAGCTTCCTTCTACAACAGATGGTATTGCCTTTCACCAAATTCCGTAAAAATTATGTCCGTTATTACATAATTTTAGCATGTTCATGCCTGTATATGTTGTGTAAACGATAAGTAGAGAATAAATTCTCGGATAAACTTCAGACTTGGTATATAGCTTCCTCCTGTTGGGATGAAGGCTAGTAATGCATTTCACTAAATTCCGCTAAACGAAATGGCTATTATTACATAATTTTAGCATATTCATGTCGGTCTGTAGGTGTTGTGAACACAATAATGTTGATTTGTAGAATATGCATTCACAGATAAACTGCAAACTTGGTATGTATCTTCCTCTGGTTAAGATTGCAGATGGGATTACATTTCACCAAATTCTGTAGAACAGAATGTCCATATGTGTGGTGAACATGATAAGTAGACAATAAATTCACTTATAAACTTTATACTGTGAAGATAGCTTCCTGCTATTACGACAATGGATCGTGTTGAATTTCACCTATTTCAGTAAAACAAAATGGCCGCCGTTGCATTATTTTACAATATTCATTACTGTTTATGTTGTGAACACTATAATTCTGTAACCAATTCACAGAATAACTTAATACTTTAAATAAAGTCTCCTCCTAGTGAGACAACAGATGGGATAGAATATCATCAAAGTCCGTAAAACAAAATGGCCGCAATTTTACAATATTCACGCCTATGTGTTCTGAACATGATAAATTTGAGATCAAATTCACAGATCAACTTGAAACCCGGAACTTCCTAGTACTACGACACATGGTAGGATTGCATTTCATTAAATTGGGCAAAGCTTATCGTCCCCATTGCATTATATTTCAATATTCATGCCTACATGATTTTGAGAACAAATTCACTGAATTACTTGAAACTTTTACAGTACCGGTACATATACTGTAGCTTCCCCCATTAAGACAAATTATGCGATTTCATTTCTCCAAATTCTGTAGAATAAAATGGCAGCCACTGCATAGTTTAAATATATTTCAAACATGAAAAAAAGTTTGCACCAGTTAAAGAACCAATGGGATTGCATTGCATTTAATTCCGCAAACATCACTCAAATTCAGATATCTTGAAACTTTGCTTTTTTTGTTACTATTACAGATGTGGTTGTATTTCTAGGTTTCACAACAAATATGGTTGACCTTGCATATTGCACCAAAATGGGGATACAGACAATAACATTTACTTTTTGGCTCTTTTAACCAAAAAAATAGTTCTTAAACAAATGCAGGAAAAGATGATTTGACTGGGATTATGAGCGTATTTATTTTAAAAAAGCCTAGTGGTGGACCTGCTAGCTACTCCGCTTGTTTTTAAATAATCTACACAAGCTATTATACATTAACTATGATTCGTGTTAAAGGAACTTATAACAGTTAGTTGTATCAATGCATATGTTGAGGCTTCAAAATGTATTTTCTGTACTTTATACAAAATCATGTCCACAACAAAATGGCAAAATACAGGACAATAGATTTGATTTGATTTATGTATATTTTGTTTAACTGTTTTGTTTTTTGCAGGTTGGGATTATGACATTGAAGACAAAGCTGTAAGAACTTTTAAGAAGAAATCTTACGGGTCTAATTTTGCCTGGGACAAGAGAACTAGGGTTTCTACAAAATAATTGTAATAAATTTTAGAACAAATTAATTTTTGATTTATAGAAATGCCTCCAGCTGAATTTAAGAATTGGTGAATGTTAACGAGCAGCCACCCCATCATAGAAATGTGGTAACCATTTGTAAGCAATTGATAATTGGTCTCTTCAAAACTGTGTGCAGATTTAATGCACTTAAATGGCCACAATTTGAAGCTCATCATTTAGTGTTTTATTTGATGTGGTGCAACCTAAATTAGTCATGGGCTGATTGGTCAATAGAATACAAAGAGGTGCAACTGGTTAGGATAAAATAATTCAACTAGAAACCACTATTCAGTTGTATATATAAACGCAAACAAATTTAGTTGATATTTGGAATATTATTGTGAATTTCTAGTGCTTTAAATGTGTGATTGGTTTGATCATAATTATCTTGTTGATAATAAAACATACCTTGTAGGATTTAATGTTTTGTTTTGCAATAAAAGAGCAGAAAGTGCTTTTTAAATCATCTACTGCAAAAGGAGTCTTCTGTTGTTTATTGTCTTAAATTGAAAATACAGAAAAGGATCATACATTTGTCTGTTTCTTGAATTAAGAGTAGAAATGGTATTCAGGTCAAATATGAAAAGATTAAACAGTTCTAAATCACTGTGGCAGATTCTTTTGAATAAACGAGAACCTGTTTATGGGTCACAGAGTTGCTGACCCTTGACCTTCTAGCAAATTCACAAGGTCAAGATCCCTGTGAAGCTTTCTGTGACCAGACCTGTACACCGACAGAAGCATCACGAAGCCCAGTACAAAGGGAGACAATTTATCATGACGATACCCATAGCAAAAATTACCTCCCTTACGTCAGCTTGGCTGTAGCTTTAATACAAGTAATATAGTGTCCCTTTGGGTGTCGAAGGAACGACACATCTTCGGCTTCCTTAAAGAGGCACTAGCTCCCAAAATAAGGACTTTTGTTGTAATTACAGAATCGAATGAGTTATACTTATTTTTCTGA